>JADLZN010006918.1:0-28359 GCA_018155175.1 Sinocyclocheilus anophthalmus | reverse complement strand
TGACGTTAAGTATCTCTGTATGTTTGTTTTTAAAAAAAGAAAATGAAGCAAAATAAAAAAAAATTAGAATTTGGGGTGTTTTTTTTTTTTTTTTTTTTCTTTTTTTATTAATGGAAATAGAACAAATAACAAACAAGTATAAGCACAGACAGCTAGTGCTCATACCAAAGTGTAGACATTATTAGTACTGGGCACTGCAAAAAGAATGTCATAATATTTTTAAATCATGTACTAACTTTGTTGTTTTTAAACACAATTTCCAAGATGAAGATAGAACACACTCAATTTCTATCCACTAAAATATACTAAAATATTGGGGAATGAATTTAAGGCATTTTGTTTCAGTACATAACATTTTGTGCAGTTAATATTTATACCTTACAATGTATCAAAACCTGTTTGTACCGTGTTTTCATAGTAGCACCAATAAATTGTGAAGGCTGAGCGAGAAACATAAGACATGTTATCCATCTGCAAGGAGCTTTAATTCAAGAGTAACCGTGGTACACAGGCCTAGCGGTCAAACAATGGCAAACAGGTATATGGCGGGCAAAACATAAGAATCCAGGAAAACAGGCAACGATCAGAAACCGCGAAAACAGGCAAGGCAAGGCAAAACAAGGAAACACAGAGAACTGGAAATGGGGTACAGGCTAACAATATCAGCAGAGAAAGGGTGAGTTTTGATTGGTGTTATATAGTGAGTGATAGTGATAAAAAGCATGCTGTGTGTCGAATGATGCCAATCAGTGCAGTTGTGCAAAATCACGTGCAATGAGATGATGGGGAATCTTTATCTCGGTGCTATTCAACAGTTTGTGTTGTGCGAGAGTCAATGTAAAGGAAAGGGTGACCTCTGGTGGTGAATAAACGGAAGTCCATGGACCGAATTCGTGACAATAATATCCTTTAAAGTAAAACAGTATTTATCCTTTACTAGATTAAAAATAAATTCTGCCAATTCCTTCCAAAAATTTTGGGTAATTTTACAATCAAAAAATTTATGTGATAACACCTCTTTCTCATTTTTACAAAAGGAGCATAAATAATCAATATCAGAGTATCTTGAAATTATTGATTTAAGAGGGTAGATGGTATGCAACATTTTAAAATGTGTTTCTTTAGTTTTGTTATTGATACAATATTTAAAGGGTATTGACCAAGCAGTCTTCCAATTAATATGATCAGTAATAGAGTTCCAAAAGAATTTTCCTCTAGGTGTTATTTTATTTTGTTTTTGTAAAACAGTACAAATATGTTTGTTATTGCATTTTTTATCAATCAGTTCAAGACCGTTTAAAATTAATTTTGGTTTTGTCATTATTGTAGAGTTATAGTGAATATGACTTTTAACAAGATGAACAAGAGTAGGATGAATAGCTTTAATGATCCAATTAAATTCCTTAAAATGCACAGGGAAACTGTGGATTCGCATTAATTGTTCATAAGTTAAAAGATTCCCATAATTATCAAACATATTTATAAGATGATTAATATCCCTGTTAAACCAATTCCTTAAAAATAAAGATTTATTATATTGGCATTATTCCAAATGAATGAGGTGTGACGAGAGAAATTGTGTGAGTAGCAAATTTTCCAAGCTAAAAGCACTTGCTGGTGGAATTTGGACAATTTAAGAGGGAGTTTAGAAATATTAAAGTCACAAGTTAACAGAAATTCTAAGCCACCTATTTGGTTAAAGAGACTGTGTGGGATGTGGTTCCAAAGGGAGTTACGATTAATCAAACATTTTTTTAATCCAATTGACTTTAAAAGTTCTATTAACATCTTCAAAATAAAGTATTTCCAGATCCCCTTCAGCTTTCTTATTAGTAAGAACCCTTTTCTTAAGTCTTTGGGATTTGTTTTTCCAAATAAAAGAATAAAACAAATTATTGATATCTTTACAATAAGAATCTTTAACATACAGAGATAGGGAGGGATAGACAAATCGAGATAAGCCTTCTGCTTTAGATAATAGGACACGGCCATAAACAGAGAGATCACGTTGTAACCAACAGTTTAATAACGCTTTTGTCTTTTTTAATCTAGAGGAGAAATTTAAGTTTTGTCTTTCTGTAACATCCTTTGTTACAAGAATTTCTAGGTATTTGACAGAGGGTTTGACTGGAATATTATTAATAACTTTATCATTTAAATTGTGTAAAGGGAGGATTTCACATTTGGATAAATTTAGAGTTACGCCAGAAGACTTGGAGAAAATATTGATGAAGGAGATAGCATTGGGAATAAGAGATAAGCTCTTTAAAAATAAGGTTGTGTCATCCGCCAATTGTGATATTTTAATTTCAGTTTACAAAAAATTTTGTTTTTTTGTTTTTTTTTTTTGGAGACACTTGAATTTGTTTCATTCCGAACAATCCCACTGGATAAGATCAACTACCAACAAAAATAAAAAGGGGGAAATTGGACAGCCTTGACGTACTCCACGGTTAATGTTAAATCTTTTAGAGGTGGAAGTGTTAAGTATTACAGAACTATTAATATCATTGTAAAACATTTTAACTACATTCAAAAATGTATTTCCGAATCCAAAAAGCGTTATAGTTTTAAATAAGAATTCATGTTCAAATGTATTGAACGCTTTATAAAAGTCCAGAAAGAAAATAACGGCTCCTTCATCAACATTCTCAGCATAATCCAAAAGGTCAAGCACAAGTCTAATATTGTTAGTTATGTGTCGACCTTTTAATAAACCTGATTGGTATTCACTAATAATTTTATTTAAACCTTCTCGTAATCTAAAGTAATTCATTTATAATCAATTGTTAGAAGAGAGATTGGTCTCCAATTTTCTATCGAGTGTGAATCTTTATCCGGTTTGGCAATTAACGAAATGATACCTTGTTTCATAGTAGTAGTCATTTCGCCACTGTTAATATATTCATTATACATATTATAAAGAGGAATTTCGATCAGTTGCCAAAAATGTAAGTACAATTCTACTGTCAACCCATCTATACCTGGTGCTTTCCCTTTTTTCATTCTAATCAGGGTATCTTTGATCTCAGAAGAAGTTATATTGGATTCACAGAAGTCATGAAATTCTTTATCAATAATAGGAATATGTTGATGGACTATTTGAATGAACTCTTCACAATTATATAGATCAAATTTGGAATTATATAGTTCTTTATAAAAAGAATAAACAAAGTCAGAAATTTGTTTTGGATCCATACAATGATTCCCATTAATGTTTAAAGCAGTTAAAGCATTTCTTTTAAAATTAATTTTCTCAAGTGCGAAAAAATAAACAATTTCAACCGACCTCTTCGAAGCCATTTCTCCCTTAGAATGAATAACAGCACCCCTTATCAGTCTAAATAGATCAAGTCTAATTGCGGATTGAATGGTCGACCATTCAGCTTCTTCCCGCCTTAGTAAGATTTTTGCTTCTGTTCCAAGATATCCCTAATTTATCAATTAATTCTAACTCGTTTTGTCTATTGATTTTTTTTAATTCTTTACTACGTTTAACTGCAACCTTTACAAATAAGGACTTATTCAACGGATTGGAATTATGACCATAAATATTACAAAGTATAAATGTAGTATTGTCTAATTTCACAGTCAGAATAACCCATCTTCCGTTCTCGCACTTAACAAAGTTCAGAACGTCTCCTTTAAATCTGTTCATCACAACCATAACTCCTGGTGAATGCGAAGTGCCGTGACTGAAAAAAATAGATTTTCCCCACTGAGATTTCCAAAATGTTTCATCCAAGTCCGTAGAATGTGTCTCTTGACAGAAAATAATGTCAGCATCAGTCCGTTTTAAAAAAAGAAATAAAGCCTTTCACTTCGTAATTTCTCGAACGGCCCTTACATTTAGTGATGCTATGCTCAAAGAATTAAACTTAAAGTCCATTCCGAAAAAGAACTAGAATCTGAACAACAAAAAAATAATAAAATTGTTTAATTCACAAATTACCAAGCTTCAAGACCTAATGTCTTGAAGCTGAAATTTACTAGGTTAAATTTGAGAACCCGGAGATGCAACTGGCAGTAAACATTTAGTGAAAAAAGAAAAAAAAAAAGAAAACGCCCGCCATGTTAAGAAAAGTCGAAGATGCCTCTTATGGTTTTTCAATCGGAATTCAATCAGTCATTAGTGTCAATCCTTTTCCCCTCGATGTATGCATATGGACCACGAAATACAGCCCTTTTACCTTCCTCTCTAGCCTTCTTCACCCTCGGCCACAGTTTCTCTCTTGCCGCTTTGTCTTCAGGTGACAGCAACCCAGAGATGCGTAAAGCGTTGTCCAGTAAAAATCTGAAGTTTTTGGCTGCCCTCCAAATCTCATCACGGTAACGGCGCATCGAGAAGAGAATGACAATGGGTCGCTTAAGAATAGCATTTGGTGGTGTTGATTTACGACCAAGACGATGAGCTACGTCCACCACCCGATCAAGCTGGTCTTGAACATCTGGAGCAACCTTCGCAAGAGCATCGATAGTTATCCGTCTGACATTTTCACCATCAGCCTCATTCACGCCATGCAATTTGAGGGACCATCGTCGAGTGTAACGTTGAGCCTCTGCTATATTAGACTTCAAAGTCGCGTTTTCAGCCTTTAGAGCTTGCATTTCTTTTTCCATTAGGGATAACCGTTCGTCGTGAGAGTTAACTTCGATGATGAGCTGTTGCGCAGAAGTTGCTAAACTGTCCACCTTGGCCGAAGTGAGCTCAGTAGTTTTCTCAATAGCTGAAACCTTTAAATGCGTTTGGTCGAGTTTCAAGCCAAGTGCATGGATAGCTTCAAGCACTTCCGAAGTATTCTCGGAATCAGGTTTCGCACCGACTCGATTCCTTTTTTTAGCCGGAGAATCAGTTTTTTTTGGTGTTTCAGGCAGACTAGGAAAATCGGCCAGGCAAGGGGCGCCAGCGCGCGGTCGCTCCGTCAGCGTCGAGTGCTCTGAGGAGAGGAGAGCAGATCACAGTATTTCACTTATTTAACTGTTAAATACACTTTACACAGTATGCTTATGCAACAATATTCGAGGTCGTTTCTGCCTTGTTATCATCGAGTACAGCACTGTTTCTGCGTTTGCTAACTTATAGAAACATGTGAGGAAACGTGTTATTGTGTGTTCGTGTGAATGATTGTCTCGATGTTTGCAGTGATGATAATGCTGCTGTTACTGAATCTCTCAGAGATCTGTGAGAGGAATGAATGCAAACCGATATCAAGTTTTGCTGCTGCTGTTTTATTTATACGTTTTTATTTCTCTGTCATTTATTCTTTGGCATATCAAACTTGTTAAGTCACTTTACTGGTTAAAATTACTTCAAACACTGATAAATACATCATAATCAGAAAGAGCTTTATTGCCAGGTATGTTTACACATACGAGGAATTTGTTTTCGTGACAGCAACAGAATGACAGTGACAGAACAAAAAAAACACAGATAATAAAAAATAGAACAAGTAAATAATGAATAAAAATATACAAATCGACAATTTTATGTACAGGTATATAACAATAGACATTTGTATGTACAGGTATATTATTTGCAAATTTGAGGTGTAGACTGAGTACGTGTGTTAGATAAATAAGTGTATGAGTGAATAAACTCATTTGAGCCCCAGTAATGAGCCACGTGGGACATTTTAAATCAATGCATGGATATGAACAGATTTTTAATATATTATAACTCTGTTCATCTATAGATTTAAAATGCCCCATGTGGCTATGAAATGCATGTAATGTGTGAATTATTACCACATGAGATTGCAGTGTTACTGAGTGAGCTCTCGTCTCTTCAAAGATACAATTTAGAGGACATCTTCACCTACATAAATGTTTAAATTATATATAAAAGTAACTGACTATAACATTATTTATTTTTTGGCTTTATTTATTGTTGATTTTGGCAAATCTGCTTCTTTCACTTAGACATTCATGTCCAGTGAAGCTCGTCCCACAACAATCACACATTCAGTAATTTACATTTACATTTAGTCATTTAGCAGATGCTTTTATCCAAAGCGACTTACAATTGGGGATACATAAAGTGATTCTTCTTAAAGAGGCAAACAGTCATAGGAAGTGCTTGTAATACCAAGTTTCTAGACATTGTTCAAATAAGTACAAGCTAGAAAGAGAAGGAATAAATAAAGAGAGAATATATATATATTTTTTTTATAATGATGATGATGAAGTCAAGTAGCTTCGAAAGAGATGAGTTTTCAGCTGTCGCTTGAAAATTGTCAGGGATTCAGCATTCCGGATAGGGGTGGGAAGATCGTTCCACCAGCCAGGAATGGTGAACGAGAATGTTCTGGAAAGTGATTTTGAGCCTCTCTGTGATGGTACCACGAGGCGTCGCTCACTAGCGGATCTCAGACTTCTGGAGGGGATGTAGATTCGTAGTAGTGAGTGAAAGTAGGCGGGTGCTGAGCCTGTGGCTGTTCTATATGCAAGCATCAATGTCTTGAACTTGATTCAAGCCGCGACCGGTAGCCAGTGCAAGGAGATAAAGAGAGGTGTAACATGGGCTCTTTTGGGCTCGTTGAAGACCAGTCGTGCCGCTGCATTCTGAATCATTTGTAGAGGTTTGATTGTGCTTGATGGAAGTCCAGCCAGAAGAGCATTGCAGTAGTCCAGCCTATAGTTGCATTCACTCGTTTCTGAAAGTCATCTTCAATGTTGAATTTTCAATACAACTGAAATATTTGAGAGAACATCACATAAGCTAACTTCATAAATGGTTGATTTTCCTAAAATTAGTTTTTTTTCAAATCACCATTATAGTGATATCCTTAAACATCCCTACTTTGGTTGGGCACTTGGAACATGGTTTATGTTTTTGTAGTTTTCTTCCTGTTATGCAGCAATATCTGACGTCTCAGGAGTTTTTTGATTTTCAAGTGAAGCAAGTACTAATTAGGAGTTGCTTTTAGCATGGGACATAGTCTTCTAATTAAGTATTCTAAACTTCGTGTGTGTATCTATGACTTTCACAAATGTTCGTTAGTTCATAAATGACTTGAGATATTTTTAATTGGGTTTATATAATTCTTAAACAGAGTGTGGTAATATGCTGAAGTCACACACAGACTTAAACATTCAGCACGTGAATCACAACAATGGTAACAATTCAATTTCGTTTATTTTTATTAATTGTAACAAAAACCATTTTATTTGCTCTTTTTGTTGTGCTACTACTGACAAGACAGCAAATAAAATCGACAACTGTAAAACAAAGCAACTGCATTATTTATTCATGCTGCAATGCACTCTGGGAGTCAGTGAGTAAGTCATGAGTAAACCTAAATGAAAAGGATCAAGTACCCCTGCAGTTCTTTTTTAGTTACTAGAGCTCTCGTGTAAGTAAACTATACTAAGCATTTGTCAGTACAACATACTATTCCTATTTCACTTTACTTCGTTTTTTCAAGGCAATTGGTTTGCATGCTTTTTTTTAAGTAAGTCCACATTCGATTTACAGTGTACTATAAATTAAATGCTGCAATCGACACCTTTCATTCATTTCACTTTACACATTTCACATGACAGCTTCTTATAGCACTACTACAAAACATCACCTAAATGAAGTCAAATGTATTCCTGTGGAGTCGTTCACAGACGACACACAGTGTTCAGCTAATAAAGATCCTCAGCGCAGGCCAACAGCAGAATTTGCAGATTTAGCTTCAATTGTCTGAAGGTCTTTATGTTCTCCCTGTTCTTAAATTTCCAGGTACTAATGAGAAACCCCTTCAGATGATTCAGTGCGTGCAGGGAACTGAACAAATCATTCAAAGTGATTCGTGAACAAATGCACACCGTTTTGCAGGCTTCTTTATTCAAGACCTTGAACAGAATCGACTCAAAAGAGAGATTCATTCGTGAATGGGGCATCGTTCATGACCCAGATAAAAGAACGCACTTGGAATAAATTACGTTTGATGAGGATTTGTTGAGGACACAGCATCAGATCTGAAAGTGCTGGATCTGAAGATGATCTACTTACTGTGATTGTGTTTTGTATGACTGTGTAGAGAAGATGATTGACTGAAACACTTCCCACATGCAGTGCAGTGATACGGTTTCTCTCCAGTGTGAATCCTCTCGTGTGTTTTCAGACTTGATGAATCACTGAATCTCTTGTCACAGTGTGAACACTTGTAAGGTTTCTCTCCAGTGTGAATCCTCTCATGCTGTTTTAAACATTTTGCTGTAGTAAAAGTCTTTTCACACTCAAAGCACATGTACTCTCTCACAGCAGTATGTATTTTCTGATGTACTTTCAAATATTGTAAACATGAAAAACTCTTTCCACACAAATAACATGAATGTGGCTTCTCCTTTGTATGAACTCTCAGGTGTTTCTTCAGTTCTGAAGCTCTCAAAAATGTTTTGCTGCACTGATCACATGTGTGTGGTTTCTCTCCAGTGTGGATCTTCATGTGTATCTTAAGGTTTGATGATTGTGTGAAACTCTTCCCGCACTGATCACATGTGTATGGTTTCTCTCCAGTATGAACTCTCATGTGAAGATCAAGATGATGTTTGTATGTGAAACTCTTTCCACACTGAGTGCAGGTGAAAGATTTATTGGCTCTTCTTTTCTTTAAATCTTTCTGTTTGGTTTGAGAGCAACTCAAAGGTTTTTCTCTACTTTTGACATGATTTCTCTCCTCAACTTCACTCAGTTCTTCATTCTCCTCATTTTCTTCATTTAACTCTGAAATAAAAGTAAAAATGGTTTATTTTCAGTTAGTCATAAAAAAATGTGAAAGGAGATCAAAAGGAACCCTGATGTAAACGTATATATCTTTTTGATGCATTTTTATAAATTATGTCTCTCTCTGAAACTTTAACTATTTGTAAGTATTATAGACACAAATCACATGTTTCTACAGGGAGAACTATTAAATATGTTTGATCAACAACAAAATTATCTAACATACATTAATTTTGTTAAAAAAAGTACCCATATCATAGAAAGTGTCTCTTATTATATGATGCTTCCTCTAGATTATTCAACAGCTCTAAAGATTTTTCCTGTTACAACAAATCTAATACTGTTTGAAGCTTTATAACATTCAGCCTCATTAATGAAGAATAAACACCAACCTGTTAGTTCTTCAGTATCTTCAGTGTGTTTGATTCTGCAGGGTTCTGGATCTCTCATCTTCTCTCTGTCCTCTTTAATAAACTCAGTCTTTGCAGATTTCTTCCTGATGATTAGATGCTCGTCTTCACTTGTGAACTGATGGAGATATTCCAGCATTTATTGCTGAATTACTGTGGGAGGAGCTTCACTGATGATGTGTTGCAGTGGGCGGAGCTTCACTACCAGTGAACATGTGGGAGGAGCTTATCTGCCAAAATCAAAAATACATCACTGAGTTACTGAGTTTGTTTTTATAGTAATAGACAGCAGAAAATAAATGTAATGTAAATTTAAGTATAAAGAAAAAAAAAAGCATAAACTCAGATATAAATGTACAGGCGAACTGCACAGTTTGCAGAGAAGCATTTCATTTCCTTCGCTTTTCAGAGCTTGGTAGATGAGTAACTATTATTTGAGTCAGGATATATGATAAAAGCCTATTTCTCACAATATGTATAAAACATAAATAATACAAAAAACTAACGCTAAAGTAAATAACTGCCATCCCTGTTGAAAAAAACAGCATATGCTGGTTAGGTATGTTTTGACGCTGGGATGCTGGTTTATGCTGGTCCTTTGCTGGTTTAAGCTGGTCCTTTGCTGGTTTAAGCTGGTCCTTTGCTGGTTTAAGCTGGTCCTTTGCTGGCATATGACCAGCATAAACCAGCATCCCAGCGTCAAAACATACTTAACCAGCATATGTTGTTTTTTTCAACAGGGAACATCTATAAAACAGCACATTAAACAAAAACGAGGGTTACTAACATAGAGTAACACTTGAATTCATTTAGATATTATTTATTTGCTTAAAGTTGTTTTGTGTTTGATGAGAAATAAAACTGAAAAGATGTTTTGTGGTGTATTCATTAGGCTAGTCTATAAACTGACGCAGACAGTGATTAACATTATTCTTTTGTCTCTGTACATAAAGACACATTTGTATAGATGGGCGAACATAATCACATGATTTTGTAAATGTGGCCAATTACATTTGCTTTAAGCACCCAGTTTGCGCTTGTCTATAATTTAAATTAATAGCTTACATTTACAAAAAAATTAGCTTATAATGGCAGAAATAAGGCTTTTTAATGAAAGTGAAGGTCCATGTTTAATGAAATTGTCAATGAAATGAAAATGTTAAATGAAATTAGAAAAATGTTTAAGAGATTATTGTTTATTTTATATATTGTATTTTAATGTCACAAATAATAATATCAAGGTTTAAAGGTATTTTACATTATTCTTTTGTACTGTGGGTTTGATGAAGAGTAAACAAACATTTTCATGTGTCCTCCAATTTGACCCACAACCTGATCAGTTTGTACATGAGAAACTCATTCATTCATCAACTCCACGTCACTTTCACTTTCAGATAAACGTGATACTAAATTCCCCTCCATCAGGCACCTAGTGTATTGCTGGCCTTGTTATAAATTAATGTTCTAAATAAAAGTTACATGTTTCCTCTGTATGTGCACGATAGCACACAGAGTTTGCTGTGTTCATCCTAATGCTTTTCATCTAACAGTTGACACATTTGCCCTTGAAAAGAGTTTCAGCACAGAGCTGGAGCCTGTTAGATTAGAGTGTGAGACTTGTGGGAGATCTGGCTTCATCTGGTCTTGTGGAGGTCTATCATGATGGAGAGTGGGGTTCAGTCTGTGATGACGGATGGGATCTGGCTGAAGCATCAGATGGGTTTTCCTGCTTCTGGCTTGAGTGAATTGCCTAGCAAGTTTTATGATCTGTGTTATTGTTGTTTATTAAATATTATTATTCAATAAATAATATATTTTATATAAATAACAGTAGTCTTTAGTACTGAAAATGGTGGTGTGTGTGGTGTGTGTGTGTTCATGATGGTGATTTTAGTTTCATTATAGAGACTTTTTCCAGAGTGAGTCAGCAGTAAAGACTTTTGTATAAGATACTGAACAGCTTTTTTAATGCAATTATGTGCATATTTTTGTACAACATATACATCTCACAACAGTTATGGAAAACAAATTAAAAAAGGGTATACAGAAAGAAGGAAAAAAAACAAGTGCATGTGCCTAGAAGAAATCATAGTAATAATAATATATATATATAGAGTCTCATCTAGGGATAAAAATATGACCAAAGTAAAGTGACATAGTGCTTTCTGGAATTAAACAAAGTCTTGAAAGTTGATGCAAAAACAGGTTTCTACAGGTGTTCAATGTGTGCCCGTGTTAATACACTCTTAGAAGATTATTTGTACAATATTGCAGCTAAAAAGACAATTAATGAAAAAAGGTCATAAAGGTTATAAAAGTATAATTAATACCTGCTTGTTATGTGTTGTTGTGTTATTGTTGATGTTTTATACATGTCAGCTTGTGAGAAATAACAGCATTGTCTTTCAATAGAGCAGTTTAATTAATGTGTTTCTAACAGCAGACACTAAAGTGAATAAAGAGAGATGATCTGCTGATGATCTGAATGTCTTGTTGAATGAGTGTTGATCGTCTGAGGCTCATCAATATTAACAGAGCTGCTGAAAAGACTCTTTATTTCATGTCAATAGTCCCTGTTTTCAGCTCATTTATTATGCGTATGTCTTCAGATCTCCTGTGAATGGACACTTAAAGCTAAAAAAGTGTCAAAGGCTTGGAACTGATTATTTTAACAGAACAATTCAACAGCTCAACAATAAACCACGAGAAAACATGAGATCAAGTATGAGAACTTGCAGCAGAACACATTATTATTATTCTACATTTGATTATTTTATTTACTTCTAAACAACTCTTCAGTTGCGCCTAAATCAGTCGTTCTGACAGTTATCACGTTTCTGACAATTCTGCAGGATGGGATACATTTTTAGCTTATTTACTGCTTAAATTATGATTCAGATAATTGTGTAATTATTTGTTCCATTTTTTATTTAAATTATTTCACACTTTTAAAACTTTTTAATGCTGTACATTATGTATGACAGATAGGATCATTTATGCCTATATATTATTAATATTTATAAACGATAAATCAATTAATATAACATTAATTGTAATATATGTATTTATCTGTCTAATAATACAAATACAATAGTTACTCATCTACCAAGCTCTGAAAAGCGAAGGAAATTAAATGCTTCTCTGCAAACTGTGCAGTTCGCCTGTACATTTATATCTGAGTTTATGCTTTCAACTGTTTTCTTTATACTTAAATTTACATTACATCATTTATTTTCTGTTGTCTATTACTATAAAAACTAACTCAGTGATGTATTTTTGATTTTGGCAGATAAGCTAATACTGCAATCACATCATCAGTGAAGCTCCTCCCACATGTTCACTGGTAGTGAAGCTCCGCCCACTGCAACACATCATCAGTGAAGCTCCTCCCACTGCAACACATCATCAGTGAAGCTCCGCCCCCTGCAACACATCTTCAGTGAAGCTCCTCCCACAGCAATTACATCATCATTAGTGAAGCTCCTCCCACAGTAGTTCAGCAGTAAATGCTGGAATATCTCCATTAGTTCACAAGTGAAGACGAGCATCAAAGTATCAGGAAGAGCTGAAATCTGCAAAGGCTGAGTTTATTAAAGAGGACAGAGAGAATATGAGAGATNTCACAGTAATTCAGCAATAAATGCTGGAATATTCCCATCAGTTTACAAGTGAAGACGAGCATCTAATCATCAGGAAGAGCTGAAATCTGCAAAGACTGATTTTATTAAAGAGGACAGAGAGAAGATGAGAGATCCAGAACCCTGCAGAATCAGACACACTGAAGATACTGAAGAACTAACAGGTTGGTCATTATTCTTGATTCTTCATTCATCAACAAAATTGTATGTTAGCAAAGATAATACCCATTCCAGCAAAAAAAAAAATTTTGGTTTCCTTTGGCAAGGATCTGGCCCATATCAGCAGCTAAAGTGTGGCCCAGATTAGTTTGTGTTCACCGGCCCAAAACTGGTCCACATCTTTTTAGCCAGAACTGAACCTAAACAGTGCCATAACCCAACCCAGAGTGAGCCAAATAATAAAAATAGATGTGGCTGATATATGGACCTTATATGGTATTCTTATATGGCTGAGTTCTGTAAAGGGCTGATGGCCCTTATGTGGCCCACATGTGGCTGATAAACCAAATGCCATTATTTAACAATTTTTACACCACACCTATATATTTTTTTAAATTTAAAATACCCATTACACAGTCAATCTTACACACAAAAATGGATTCACACTCATTTTTAAAATGTTTATTGTATAATTTTAATAACAGAATTACAATACAGAACATAAAAGAAGTGTGGTATTTTGCAAATGTCAGATGAGTGAATAAATGCAAAAATTGATACTTTTAGTAAGTCTCGCCAGTCTTTCTCACTCACAGTCTGTCAGGAAATAGAAGAGAAAAAAGAACATTAGTATATCATAATTAGTATCATACATTAGATATTATTTCAAGACAAGCACATAAATGAGTGTAAATCAGCACTGCACACATTCTTTTCTACCACCCAAGACATGAGTGCCTTTTTAAATTAGCAAAAATTTAGCTACTTTAAGTATTATGTCTAAAAATAAACTGTTATTAATTATATACATAATATTAATGAAAACATTAGTCTAATTGTACCTCAGTTTTGAAGTAACAGTTTCATGCATTTTACAGCAGGGGGAGAAAACATACAATGTTTTTTTTTAATAAACAGTGGTTTAATAAACAATTTATGGCTCTGCCTTTAAATAAACTCAATTATAATTAAAATTTTCTTAAGGATAAAAATCTATCTTAGCTAATGCTATACAATAGGGAGCCCTATTAGAGCACATTACTAAAATATTAAAGGCTGCATTTATCAACAGAGCCCAATCTATTACATTTCTATTTATTTTTAGATACAATAACCAACACTAAAAAAATAAAATAAAAAAATTTATGCAAACATAAACTGCACATTTGCACATTGCAATTTTCTAGCAACAAGCTGTGGACACTGAATGACTTGCCTGCGGTAAAGGTAATGCTGTTTTAATGCTGAGATTACATGACATGAGCGTGCTTATTTCGCGTTATAACCGGTCGTAGAAAAAAGATTATATTTGTCTCACTCCAGTGAGCCAAATATACTCCACTCCACTGGACCAGTTTTGGGCCGGCAAACACAAACTAATCTGGGTCACACTTTAGCTGTTGATATGATCCAGATCCGCACCAAAGGAAGTTTGCTGACTGGGTCGCTCTCCGCGCTTCCGGCATTTATGGATTTAATTTTCTGATAAAATATACATAATTTTAAAGATGAGACTTTGTTTCTTATCGAAAAGAACAAAACACAAACCTTACGATTACAGAATGTAATGTATAGTGAAGATTTATTCATGGCTATGAACTGAAACGGATTAAGTTCTGCACGTGCAGTGGTTAAAATGACACTGTATTTGTTCGGTACAATTTTCGGTACGAATAAGTGTACCATTACACCCCTAGAAAACATTTAAAACACCAAAACTGCACTTACCTGAATAAGAATGTGTCTGGGCAAAGGATGTTGTTGTAAATAGGGAGCTTTTTCATCATCATCTTCTTTTTTAACGGCGATTGAAAGAGGAAGCAGAGCCGGAAATAACAGATATATTTAAAACAATTCAGTAATCCACCAATAGGAATAAGGGAAGGCACAAAGCAACCAATAGCATTGTTGAATGGGCTGAGATGTGGACCGCCACTATCTGCCAGCAGTTTATATGTGTTTTTCCAAATAAAAGCCAAATGTTAACCATAAATTAACATATTCCATGGTGTGCCATAGCCAAGCCAAATATGGCTCTCAGTTGTGTGCTATCATCTGGACCATATACCTCAAAAAAATTGTCATCCAAAAGAACATTCCCTCCAATTCTAAATCCATGGCAAAACATATACAGTTAAAGTTTGACCTATATGTGCTCAGCCTTGCCATACCTAGGCCAAATGTGACAGCTATCAGCCACATTTGGCCCAAACATTCTTGCTATCTGGGTAATGATTGCGAATAATTTTTCCGAAGAATGTGTATTTTTTTTATATTTTTCACACAACAGACAAATATTAGCAGATCAACTATAGATAGCGAGAGATTAAAAAAGAGGAAAAATTTGGAGAAACAAAACATTAAAAAGAAAGGTTATGATCAGAGCAGCTTACTCCGATACTTGATGACTCAGGGTATCAATAACAGTAACTACTGTATATGTAAACAACTGACTATTTTGTTTAGAATTCATTAAAACATTTATTAAAAATATAATTATTACTACTTAATTTAAGAATTTATAAAAAAACATACACCCAAAGACCCTACAATTCTTATTGTTAATCATCATAAGAGTCTACTAACGTTTTTGGGTTCTAATCACAACCCTGAGCCTAAACATCGTGATATAATTAAAAACACTATAATAGATATATAATATATATATAGCTATATATTATATTTTAACCATTGCATTATGGGATTTACCATGTTATTACTCTTGTTTCTTGAAGTGACATGAAATAGACCGGTGAATCATTATAATCCAGCAACCGTTAAAATTAGACCACAGATTGCCTCGATTTCGCCAGGTGGGCTAAAAGCAGACTATACATAGCCCGTCTAATTTAGAGCTAAATTGTGGCTACATATAGACCATGCCATGAAATGACATTTATATCTTTGTAGATATTATTGACAGTGCGAACATGATGGATATCAACCATCTCATGCGCTGCCTGGTCAAAAACTACAGTGAGTCAGGTTTGACTGTAAGTGGGCTACAGATAGCCGCTCGGACTACGAGCTGAATCGTGGCTACGCTCTACATATTGAGAATGTCAAAGAGATGAAACCAAACACCTTGTAAACGCTTTGCTTACATGATGGAATATCATAAATCTCACAAGTTATTTTGCCAAAAAACGACATGAAATCAAATTCAAGGTTATTTGGGCTAGAATTGGGTTACACATAGCCGGACTATATCGGGTCTATACTTAACCGAGACGTTGAAATTACGGCTATTGCTTGCTGGGTACATAAAAATATTTTTGTTTAATTCTCATCAAACAAAACAACTTTAAGCAAATAGTGTATATCTAAATTAATTCAAATGTTAGTCTATGTTAGTAAACCTTGTTCTTGTTTAATGTGTTTTATAAATGTTTTGACGTTTTAAGTTTAATTTGGTGCTTTTTTGATGATCTGCCGTTGATCCCGCCTCGCGGTGATGACGTCATCACTAGCGCGCGTCTCACTCAGCGTCGAGTGAGTGGTGAGAGATAGGTGGGGATAATGCACTTATAAGTCTGCGAACCACCATGAAGCAAGAAGAAGAAGAAGATTAGTTTCAATCACACCGCGCTCCCTTCAATTTTGTTTTGTTGTGATGCTGGTTTAATACAAACGGTTAGAAATGTTGTTTCTGTAAGAAAAAATACAGTTTTTGAATCGGGTCATTAAATACCTGTAATATAATCGTCCTCACAGTCGTGACTAAGTTTTGAAGCAAGAAGGAATATCTGGAGGAGTATCATCTGAACTGAGATCTGCTGCTGTGAAGATGCTGTTTGTCAAAGAGGATAGACAATGAAGAGAACACGAGGAACCAGAACCCTGTAGAATAAAACTGGAGGAACCAGAACCCTGTAGAATAAAACACGAGGAACTAGAAACCTGGAGAATAAAACACGAGGAACCAGAACCCTGGAGAATAAAACATGAGGACAGTACACTGCAGAAAAAAACACGAGGAACCAAAATCATGGAGAATAAAACACGAGGAACCAGAAACCCGGAGAATAAAACAAGAGGAACCAGAAACCTGGAGAATAAAACACGAGGAACCAGAAACCTGCAGAATAAAACACGAGGAACCAGAACCCTTAGAATAAAACACTAGAACCATAACCCGGATAAACAACACGAGGAACCAGAACCCGGGAGAATAAAACACGAGGAACCAGAGACCTGGAGAATGAAACTCGAGGAACCAGAGACCTGGAGAATGAAACTCGAGGAACCAGAGACCTGGAGAATGAAACACGAGGAACCAGAATCCTGGAGAATAAAACACGAGGAACCAGAAACCTGGAGAATAAAACACGAGGAAGCAGAAACATGGAGAATAAAACACGAGGAATCAGAACCCCGGAGAATAAAACACGAGTAACCAGAAACCTGCAGAATAACCACGAGGAACCAGAACCCTGGAGAATAAGACACGAGGAACCAGAACCCCGTAGAATAAAACACGAGGAACCAGAACCCTGGAGAATAAAACACGAGGAACCAGAAACCCGGAGAATAAAACACGAGGAACCAGAACCCCGGAGAATAAAACACGAGGAACCAGAACCCCGGAGAATAAAACACGAGGAACCAGAACCCCGGAAAATAAAACACGAGGAACCAGAGGTTGGTCTTTATTCTTCATTCACTACTTTAAATGCTAAAGAGCTTTGAATACAGAACCTAATAAAGCTTCAATTCAATTGTGTAGTTGATCAAACATCTGATAGTTATCCTTATAGAAACATGGGATTTTTGATTTATAATGTTTTTAAAAATAATAAATTTAAGATCAATGTACCACATTCATGGAAAGTTTCAGGGACATATAATTTATATATTATATATACTATATAAGATAAAAATGCATCAAAATGACCGAAATTAAAAACTAAGAAACCCTGATGAATTATGACGAACCCTGGATCTTAATTAATAATGCTAACAGTTATAAAGCTTCAAGCATAGTAAAACCATCTTTCCGTGCCACGAGCAGCTGTCACCATTTAGATGCAGCTGCCATCGCTATGTGCTCCGTCACCGGACTCAACGCGACTATACGCGTCTGCCACTGGACTCCTCACGGTTAAACACGCTGGCCTCGCGACCCGTCACAGCTGTATAAGCTGGTCACGGGACTCATTACGGCTATATATAAATGCCCTGAATAATAAATGTTCTGTTGTTGTGTCCTCAATCCTTGTCGTTTGACCAAACGTGCTGGAATATCACGTGATGCCTATAATGCGTATATAATGGTGACCGGTCGACTGCCATGTAGTGGTGACATGTCGAGTGGCAGCTGCCCCTGGCACGGAAAGATTTTACTCCCTCTCCAGTTTCAAGCAGATTTAGATTTACTTTACTGAAAATAAAACATTCTTTTATTTCAGAGATGATTGAAAAAAACAAGGAGAGTGAAGAACTGAGTGAAGTTGAGGAGAAAAATAATGTCAAAACTGGAGAAAAACCCTTGAGTTGCTCTCAAATCAAACAGAAAGATTTTAAGAAAAGAAGAGCCAATAAATCTTTCACCTGCACTCAGTGTGGAAAGAGTTTCTCACGATCATCAAACCTTAAGGATCACATGAACATCCACATTGGGGAGAAACTGTTCACTTGTGATCAGTGTGGGAAGAGTTTCACACAATCATCAAGCCTTAAGGATCACATGAACTTTCACCCTGGAGAGAAACCATACAAGTGTTCACACTGTGACAAGAGATTCAGTCAGTCAGGACACCTTAAAACACATGAGAGGATCCACACTGGAGAGAAACCGCACAAGTGTGATCAGTGCGGGAAGAGTTTCACACGCAAACATCATCTTGAGCGTCACATGAGAGTTCATACTGGAGAGAAACCATTCACTTGTGATCAGTGCGGGAAGAGTTTCACACAATCATCAAGCCTTAAGATACACATGAAGATCCATACTAGAGAGAAACTGTACACATGTGATCAATGCGGGAAAATGTTTTTGAGAGCTTCATACCTGAAGAAACACATGAATGTTCATACAAAGGAGAAGACACATTCATGTAATTTGTGTGGAAAGAGTTTTTCATTTCAACAAAGTTTGAAAGAACATCAGAAAATACATACTGGTGTGAGAGAGTACATGTGCTTTGAGTGTGAAAAGACTTTTACTTCAGCAAAGTGTTTAAAACGGCACGAGATGATCCACACTGGAGAAAAACCTTACAAGTGTTCACACTGTGACAAGAGATTCAATCATTCATCAAATCTGAAAACACATGAGAGGATCCACACTGGAGAGAAACCGTATCACTGCACTGCATGTGGGAAGTGTTTCAATCAATCGTCTTCTCTACACAGTCATACAAAAAACAATCACAGAAAGTAGATCATTTTCAGATCTGATGCTGCCTCCTCACCAAATGTGACACAATAATGAATCAAACAATAAAATATCATCTGGATAAATCTGGCCTAACCAAACATTACAAGTGACATGACAAAGAAACATTATCTAAACTTTTCACAGTGAATAAAGTTCATCATCATCTTCAAAACCAGCAGATTCAACTGTGAGATTCAGATCAACTCAAAGATGGAGTTCCTCCCCAAAGAACAATGTCACAAGTTGTAATCTGGTACAATTTAGCCTTATCAATAAACAGACAGACACACAAACACACAAACACACACAATATACTAATAGATATATATATTCTTACACTGTCATGACTCATGTAGCTTTGCAACTGATCATTATTTGCTTCTCTTGTAAGAAGGGATGGGTATCTGAACCTGGTATTAAACAAGCCCTGGGGCTAAATCTGATGTGTCTTGAGGACTTTATGGCTGCTGTGTGCATGTGTCTGTTAAGTCCACATGACTGTAGTAATACATTATTATAAGTTTACACCACTGATCTATAATAGAGAACTGGATTGCTGATGATGTTATAGAAGTGAAGCCACTGCGCCGTCATATTGCTATTCCCTAGTGCTCCCATATATTCTGTTGAATTGACAGTAAATCGTACAAATTTTTATGAGAAAACCACCAAACGAGTCAACTTTTTTATATCTGAAGTATCCCTGTAAGTTCTTACAACACAAACGTGCTTCATGTAAAAGGTTTTATTAAGATTTGTTTAATGTTGGGAATTTCCCCTGCCTATTAAAAAAAAGTATCATATTCATTACAGTAGCAAACATCAGATTGCACTGTATTTTATGTATGTTCATTTTTATTCTTAACAGTTTTAATTCATTTTAAATCAATTTTTGAATCATTTTATAATTTTGAAATTCCTTGTTTTTATCATTGTGATTTTTTTTATGATTATTTTAATTCCTTTTTATGTAAATCACTTTGAATTACCTTTTGTGTATGAAATGTGCTATATAAATAATCTTTGCCTTTGCCTTACATTAATATTTAATTCAACATAAATGCATAACATTTCACTTCTATGGAAACTGAAATGCTAGAAGAAGATAGATGAAATAGATGTTGCTCAATCAGAACATAAATAAATACACACATCATAACATCATTCAGAGAAATAACACTGACAATATACAGTACAGACTTAAAGACAAGAAGCTTTATTTCCAAGATGATGCATGGTAAGCTTTAAATTTTAATACAATATAGAGCAACATAGCAACAGAGGCTTGTATTGTCAAATTAGTTGTATATTCTAATCAATTTCTGATTCTAATACCAGCTATATGTTCATGTTTCAATTTTGCTTAAAGTTGTTTTGTTTGATGAGAAATAAAACCAAAAGCTGTTTGTGTACCATTCATCAGTGTCTTTGCAAATCTACACGATCACTATAAACTGACAGACAGTGATTAACCTCATTCGTTTGTCTCTATACATAAAGAAACATTTGCATAGATGGGCAAACATAATCGCCTGATTTTGTAAATGTGGCCAATTACATTTGCATTAAGCACCCAGTTTGCACTTCTCTATAATTTTAAATAATAGCTTACATTTACAAATAGCACAAATAAACCTTTTTAATGAAAGTAAAGTCCATGCTTAATACAATTTCTGTGAAAATACAGCAAACCCTTTGTGTTATTGTGCATTTTTATCAGTTGACAGATACATTTGGCCTTGAAAAGACCATATACATAAATGATAAACTGAAGAAGGAGGCCTTGTGATAATCTGGCCATTTGCTTATTCAATAATTTCTGAGAGTCTTTTATCTAAAATCAGTGAATATGCATAACAAGAAGAGCATATGTGTATTTTACCAATAAACTGAAGAAGGAGGGGATGTGAATCAAACCACTGCGTGTGTCTCGTTCTTTTTGTACTGGAAGAAATTTTTATGTCAAAAGTGTAAATATATTTGCAAACACATTTATTTAATATTAACACTACACTGTAAATGATTTTTGTAATTTGAACAGTATTATACTCTAATATATACAATAAGATACTGTAAAATGTGTACAGTATTTTATTGTAAACAGCAAAGGATTGTGGGAAAATATACGGTCACTACTGTATATCCTCACTAATGTAAATCAATTTACAGTAGTGAACTTGCCCGCGAAAAACTGACCAATGGCAAGGTAGATTTCTTTTTTGACTGTTTGGTGGAAGTGGCTGTAAAAGGACAAAAGAGAAATACACTGTTAACTCGACAAAAAGGTTAGTATATTATTTCTGTTTTATGCAAAACTGCGATATTTTAAGATATTTTCACTTGTTAACAGCAAACTAACATTATTCATCGTGCAATTTTTTATGTTGTGAGTTGGAGCCTTTTTTTCTGATTGATGGCCGGAATGCCGCCAAAAGGCTGATAACATCGACTGGTGAGTAAGTTAAGGTCACCTATATTAGTCAAAATAAACCTTAGTTAAACCAAGAAACCAATTGTACGTCTGCTGCCCTTTAATGCAAGTTAGCTCCTCTGGTGAGTCGTTATTTAACCTTAACAGCGAATTAATGTGAAATACTGAGCTAAAGTGTGTTAGGCAAACCTTCTGTTTCAGTGGAGGTTTTAAACAGTATTTTCTAGTACCTCTTTGTGGTTTGTATTTCAGAGTTCTAGTAGGGATGTAAGTCTGGCAAGGGCAGAGAGGTGTATTTGGAGTTTCCTCTTGTGAATGCATGTATGATGAGAACATCAACTGGTAAGTTAATAATGTCAGTTAGCCGAAGTTAACTAACTTAGTTGAACAAACAGAAGCATAGTAAGTTCTTTACTCTGCCTCTTTATCGCAAGTAAGGTAATTCTCTTCAAATGCTATTTAAGTCAGAAAGTGTGTACCGATGTCGTATGTAACTTTAGAAACGGTCCCTAAATTCAGTGACAGACGTAACGTTAACATAAAACAGCGAGCTAACAACCTACTGAGGAAAACTGAGTGAAGAAACACCACTGCTAATAACATCTTTTGTGTTTTATTTTCAGGTTGTGGTCTATTGGTCATGTCATCTGCAATGGAGGTGTATTGGAGTCTTTTCCTGTGATTGCCATCGTAGCGGTGCTAACATCAGGTGAACTTCCATCAACTTAACTAACGTTAGTAACTAAATTAGCCAAATTAGCCTCTAGCTAACTGATAGAACAGGTTGACTTTTTAAAGAGAGGAACATTCTAGCAATATATTAATATATCAAGTTTTGCTGATAAATATTACAAATGTTTATTTGATTAAAATGTAAATTCCGTTACTGTACAGTTTTTTTCTGATAGCACAAAATTATGTTGTGACTCTGTCTGTTACAGGAGATTTCTCCAAGCAAAAACAGGATCCTTACAATGAGAGGCAGAATCATCATACAGCCAGCTGTCCATTTTACAGAAATGCAGAATTAGGTAACACAAAATACATTTTGTTTTACTTTGCATAAAAGCATCTGGCAAATGCATAAATGTAAATGCAAAGCAAGTTACATTGTATTTAAAGTACAATTATATTAGTTTTCATTCACCTGGGAGTCTTACAGGGCTGTGGGCACTAGGGGTGGGCTAAGGGGGCTGAAACCCCAAATGTTTTTATTACAGTGTTGTAAGAAATTATAGTCTGCCTCGACCCAGCTTCCACTCCAAATTGTGTATTAAACTATGCTCCTTTGGTCCACAACGAGGCGTAATTCAGGTAGCCAATAGGATATTCTTTCCGATCTAAGCAAACGGTAATATTACATACATCCGCGGACCCTGAACTGATAGCAGGAGGTGGGAGAAGCAGCAGGTCGTCAAGAACCATCTGCTGACCAAAAGGGTACATGAAAGAACTGCTATGGATTCTGTTTAATCTTATCACCTTAACATTTGGTTGGAACACTTGAGTCTACCGAAGATGTGGGAACGGAAGGTTATCACTTTCATTGTCATCCGCAATTTACATTTAAAACAAAACTTAATTTACATGTTGAGATGGAAGACGAACGTAATACTGTATAAAATGATTGAGCTTATGTTCGGGGTTCAGTCTGACTCCGTCGAACCCAAAGTGTTGCCTGTACTTTGTCACTACTATTCTGTAATAAAAGTAATTCTTCATCAAGATCTTCAACGTCTTCACTTTTTCTTACATTGGCGAGCCACCCAGTGCAGGAGGTTTCCAAAAAGCAGAAAAAAAGGTAAGAAAAGCGGTTTCTTTTTCTTTTTGCTGGATTGGTCAGGGAAACCCCTTCGTTTAAAAAAAAAAATCTAGAAAAGAAATTGTAAGGATAGAAGATAAGTTTATTCAGTATTAGCTGGAGGAGTTATTAAGCCTATTCGGTACAATTCTGTTTAAAAAAAACGGAACTGAATTAACCCAACGCAGTGTGGTGGCAGAACTGTATTGGAATCGTTGTTTCTAAAGTAACTGAAGCAAAGTGCTTAAGTTTAAAGTTTCTAAAGTAACTGAAACTTGTTGTTGGTCTCTTATAATTCTGTTAAGATTATTAAGTAATTGAATAAACCCGAAGCAGTGTGGTGGCAGAGTTGTATTAAATCTGTTATGTCTGAAGTTTTAAGTTTCTAACGTAGTTGAAACTGACTGTGAAGATGTTATAATTCTGATTGAATTCTAAAGTAATTGAATTGATCCGACATAGTTTGATCACAGAATTATTTCATGATAGTTGTGTTATAGTATAGTGAGTCCGACGTACCGCGACTCTTAAGTTTAAAGCAGTAACCCGAAGCAGTGTGGTTTTTGCCCGACGTATTGTGGCACTGTTTTAATCTGATAAATATAATTTTGAGCCCGAGGAACTGTGGCTAAGTAAACTGTCTTAAAAGTATAACATAAAACCCGAAGTAGTGTGGTTTTGTCCGACGTAGGCTACTGTGACAGTGTTAAATTTTTAACAGTTTAGTGTAGAAAAGTTTAGAGACCCAACGTAGTGTGGCTATCTTGTTCATAGACTAACAGCTATCTTAAAGAAATTAGATAACGTGTAGTCACTGAAAAATTTTTTTTTTTTTAATTACCATACGTAGCCCAATAAAATTTTGAAAATGGCAGAAATTATTGTTAAATACATCGCTAAACGGCACTCAAGGAATGTTTGATGGAATAGAGAAGATTGTTGAAAAAACATATGAATGGGCCATCTCTAAATTTGAAAACTTTAAAAAAATGCCTAGGAACAAAAAAGGAAAAATTGCCA
The DNA here is from genome assembly GCA_018155175.1 of Sinocyclocheilus anophthalmus. Lineage (NCBI taxonomy): Eukaryota > Metazoa > Chordata > Actinopteri > Cypriniformes > Cyprinidae > Sinocyclocheilus > Sinocyclocheilus anophthalmus. The sequence continues at coordinate 3,808 of JADLZN010006918.1, read as the reverse complement.
ATGCGCTTCAAGCTGTTTTTGCATCGTACAAAGTAACTAGGCGTAGAGTAGATGAGCTAGAGGCTGATAATGAACGACTCAGTTTCGGAGTGATATCTACTAAAAATTACCATGCAAGTGAAACAATATGGAAAAAATAAAAGGTTAGGATGCAGAATGAGATCACACATCTTACAACTAACAATAGCATGCTTAGATCCTCTGTAGAAGCATTGTCCAACGATTTGGAGGAAGCAAAAGTTGCATGTCAGTTTATGATAAAGAATTGCACAACTAAGCAACACAGCAGTAAGACACTGTTAGGAGTCAAGCTGTGTAATCCTATTTCAGAAATGCTAGATTTGCAGGAAGATGAGAGTTAAGAAGAGATTCTGAGTCATTCAGTTCTCAATATTCTGACTGCACAGCCAGATTCCCTATGGCACCAGTTCATGCTACTACAACTTTGCGTGCTAGTGAAGGAGGAGAAGAACCAATGACCTCTACCATGGTCAGAGGGTTTAATCCAAATGAACTAGAAGCTGTGATCAACAACATTGGAAAATTTGATCCTGCCAAGCGAGATCCATTAGATTTTCTAAAAAATATTGGAAGAATATGCTGAGGTTTACAAATTTACAGATGGCGATGCATGTGTTTTGTTAAGAATGTGTCTGCCTGACACTTTTTCTGGAGCCATAACTCAGAAAGTAAAGGACAGAACTGCAAATAAGTCAGAGAGGAAACAGGCATTGCTTGAATTCTTAGGTGTGATGTCAGTTAACTGGGATAAAATATATGAAATGCAAATGAGGAAAGGGGAGCATCCAGCTACATTTTCAGAACGACTACTGGAGACGTTTAAAACGTTCAGTGGCAATTCTGATATTACTCAGAATGATATCAGTTTCAAGTCTGCCTTGATTAACAAATGTGACCCATTCACCCATTTTGCATAATAAGTGCTAAAAAGCCATATCAGAGCAGTGGTCGTAAGGTCTCTTGGGAAAGAGAAGACCATGTCAGTGAAGAAAGAGAGGAAAGACCACCTCCTTATAACCCTGATAATCTCCCCAGGGTCTATTCAGTTTTTTTCTTTTTTCCTTTTTTCTTTTTTTTTTTTTTTTTCTTTTTTTTTTTTTTTTTTTTTTCGGCAACAGAGGGGCATATTTCTAGAGGATGTAAATTTTCCCTTAAGAAAACAGGTCCAAAAATAGATTTTCATCAACTACAGGCTAAAGTAGACAGGCTGAGTGTTAGAAAACACTCTCTGTCTTTCTGTTGAGTCCAGACAGGTCTTACCCCTCCTTTTTCTCCCTCTCTCATTCTTATATATACAACGCATTCTCTCTGAATTCCTCCTTCTGTATCCATCTCTCTCTCTTGATATATGTCTTACTTATATGCGAAGTATAAATGCTTAAATGTATACATTAGCTTCTCTTAATTTAAAGGCCCAATTAATGACATGAATGTTAGGACTACAAGGGTAAAGGAGTTCGTGATGAAACCATGAAGACAGTTCAGCATTCTTCGCAAAAGTCTATTCCTAATATGTCCATGTTTTTCTGTACATGTGGCTATTTTATATAAACACATGTTCTTGGCCAAAGATCCTACGTGTATGTTATTCATATCCTCATTGGTTAAGAGGATGAAACTCCCCTCGACATATGCCTATATAATATCTGTATTTCTATGAATAAATTGAAGTATTGAGGATACATTTGACTGTGTGTTTTCTTACTTCCCGGCCGTCTATCTACACTTAAAGTAACTGAGAATTCTTCAAGGTGGCAAAGAGAATTTACTGAGGGACCAAATTGTTATTCTTTATTAACAAATGGGGGCTCGTCCTTCCGGGAATTTCTCAAAAAGACAGGTAAGAACTTTTATCTGTCTGTAAGAGAAATTGAATGTATTCTCGTTTGCAATTTGATTGTGTCATATTTTTCCTCACATTTTATATGTGGGACGAAGAGTGAGAAGCTTTCCGTTTAACCTATCTATTTAAGAAATAGATTAGTGGTGAAAGATTTTAATTGCTCACTCTTGCCATGAATGTTCTCGGCCCTAAGTGATTTCATGAATAATACCGAATTTAAAGCTTTCTTTTGGCCAAAAATATCAAAAAGTTAATATAAGACCGCGGTCTCTATTTTGTGTTTTGTTTGGCCATTCTATAAATTGTGAAAAGTGCACTAAAATTGACGAGACATCTTTGATCTCCGATGGGGCAGACGATCTCGAAACCTATTCTTGGCGAGTTGCCAAGGGATTGGATGTACATAAACAATAAAGGGTTTAATACTGAACCATATTTGAGTAATTTGGCTGGTTGGTCAGAAGGCAAAGTACAATTAGATCCGTTTCCTCGTGATGGCTCGTTCAAAGATAAAGATATGAAGGCAGCCAAATCGATGGTACAGGACGGCTGGGGGGATCTGTCTTGGGACGATGAGTATATGACAGTCATATACTGTGTGGAAAAAAAATTAAACCTTATTGGGATAAAGGGGCAAGATCATCCCCCCCCCCCCTCCCCCCCCCCCCCCTACTGGAGGGTTAAAACGACTGATAAAAAATCTTTTTTTCTAATGTCCCATGTGACTCTCCCAGCTCGGCTCCGCCTCAGTATGATACTGTTACAAAGCCTGAACAAGAAAAATTAACCCATAATCGTCTGTACCCGTCACTACCTAATGCAACTGATTTATACCCATTTGTGCAGATTACAGACGGGTTTAAAATAACCCCGCTGGCAATGTCGGATGCTGTCGCGATTGCTAAAGATTTGCCAGATCCTTTACGGTGTCCGCATCAATATGTGTCTGTATTGAAGCGTTTAACCGCGTACAGTCAATTGACTGGGTGTGATTATCGCTTAATTTTGACTAAAACACTGCCGCCAGAAATTACAGAGGAAGAATCGATTGCAGAGATTGATGTTTTGAGTCCTAAACAGGATGCGCCGCCATCTCGCCACAGTGCTTTATCAAAAAGTGATAAACCATTAGACCTGTCACAACCAAAATCTTTCCGAACAATGCAAATAGTTGATTCGGAGGACGATAAAGATGATGCATGGATTTGGGCTGATATGGAAAAGCTAAAATAATTTTTCAGACAATTGACTGCTTTTCTGGTGAAATTTTCTTCGGCCAAGCAAGATTTGTCGCATGCTGCAAACACGAAACAGAAAGCGGGCGAAAATCCTGTTGCATTTTTCAATCGATTTAAGCATGCTTGGACTGAAGAATCTGCCATTCCATTAGATCAACATTCTCCATTGTTTGTCAATACGTTTTTGAATAACATACAAAAAGAAATCGCACAATTGGTTCGATTGACAACTTCGAATATAACAGATATTTCTGTTGACGCTTTGTCTCGGAGACTGCGTGAGCTTTCCACAGCGGGGGCTTTTGAAGCCTCCCGAGGAAAACCTACAGCAATGATGCAGCTTAATACTGTTGTCAAAGCACGTCCAAATCAGGCAGCAGGGTCGAAAGTCTTGTTATTATTGTGGCATTGCGGGACACTTCGCTAACGCTTGTGGGAAAAAGCAATGGGATAAAAAGCAGAAAAGAGGTGGGTCTGCTGGCTTCAGGCCACAGACTAATGCTTTGCAACAAAGGCAACAAACAGAAAGACCGAACTACCCCACAAAGTGGACTCCCCATTAGGGATGCCCACAGAGTTCAGAGCCCTTTCTTTATAAAGATTCCATGATTTCTGTTACATACCCAAATAAATCGTCTGTCTTACCTTTTCTTGAATTGAAAATTGACAGTAAACCGTATGTTTTCCTTTTGGACACTGGTGCCTC
>JADLZN010006917.1:0-79199 GCA_018155175.1 Sinocyclocheilus anophthalmus | reverse complement strand
TTTCAAAGCATCTTCACATTAATAAACAGGAAAATAATATTAAAGTTGAAAAATTCATCAATTATGAAAGTAATTTAATTTCAGCAGTAAAACAGCTCAACAGAAGACAATAGTATCATTATTCAGCTCAATTCAATTCAGTGTTGTTTCATGTACTACATTGAGTACAGGCAGTGTACTATGAATATTGTTGGCCCTTTGACAAACTGCTTTTCCTCTTTTATAAGTTGCTTCGGATGCTTTGCTAAATGCATAAATGCAAATTCAGTTCAATAACTGTCAATGTTGCAAAGTTCATCAATTATGAAACAAATTCAATTCAGCTATAAACAGCTCTACTGAATACGGTTAGTGTCATTATTCAGCTGAAGCCAGTTCAATATTGATTAAATTCAGTTTAACAACTGTGTCAGTGTTGCAAAGTTAGTGTTATTATCCAGCTCAATCCATTTCAAATTTTGTTCTCAAGCGATAGTGTCTGTGCAGTTAAATTGATAATATTACTGAATATTAATTGTGTTTTTAACACCAACTGTGCAAGCCAAAGGTGACCGTGGAAAGTAATCGAAACTTCATCAGTTGACAGTAGTGGAAAAAAAAAAAAAGAAAAGGAAAAGAAAACTTATAGGGATAGTTCAACTTTAGTTGTTCCTCATTGACTTGCATAGTGTTTTATTTTTCTTTCCATACTATGGAAGTCAATGGGGACCCAGCAACTGAACCCTTGAAGTGCTGAACAACAAACTTAAAGCAACATACCAGTGTTTCTTACAGGATTTTGTTTTTGTAACTGCACAGAAAGAACCCCCAAAACTAAAATTTGTGCCTCACAATGTGCTAAACGATAATCCATAATATTTGTTTTGTTTATTACGTTTTGGGATATGTATTTTTAAGCACACATATGATTAACTAGTTATAATTAGACTGATTTTCATTTGACTAACCTCACATATGTGCATTTTTAATATTGCATTGCATAACATTTGCACTACTTTCATCCTTACAAGACATACATAAATGTAATGTGAAATTACGTTACATTACATTACATTGTATTGTTTGTAGTGCCCAGTCAAGTACCCTAGTCAAAAAATTCACAAAAACACTTGGCTAGTATGTTTAGGAAATATCACACAATCAAAAGTGTGACAGCATAATTGGTAGTACAACAAATGTTGTTAATTAACAGTTCAGTAAACAAGCTGTTAATATTACAATACAAAACAAATTCTAAAGAAGCCAAAGCATCACTTTTTGTGTGGGACAGAGTTTGTGAGTTGAACAATTTCATCAATTTCCATGATTCTTTACTCTGAGATTTCTGTTTCCCTTTTTTTTTTCATTGAATATCCGGTCTCACTTGGGAATTCACATTACGGAAGTTAAATTGGTTGTGAATGCCATTTCATGCTGGCTTAAATCCAGAATATGTTTAAGAAAGTTTTTTTTGAGCATCAACAAATCCAAGTTATTTGATGTTCGTGCACATTTTTCACAGGTGATCCACTTGCCCGCCTTGCTGTTTCTTTCACCATGCTAACCTGCTCTCGTTTTTCAGCGGCACAGAGCCGCCCGCGCTGCATTATTAATAGAGAAACGCTGTTGCCTTTGCTCCTTGGGCGCAGGCTGAAGCACTCTCTCCAAACCTTGTGGGATTTGGACTGTTTCATGCCTGTAAGATTAGTGCACACAGACTGCTTCAAAAGACAGAGAGCAAGTTGCAGGCCAGATCATAGGGGACCATGTGCTGCCATGAAGCGTGTGTGTGTGTGCCACAGCTTGCTACCCAGTCCCTGGGTGACACAACACAGTCTTTTATGTATTCACGATCGCCTTATAAATGACCCCCCAAACATATGCTCTTGTGAAGAACACCACAATATTAAAACAATGCTCATTTGGAAGGAACCTGTCTTACTTCCCAGTTCCCGCAGGGCACAACACACACAAATAAAGCCCTGCAGTCTTTCTGGCAGACAGGATTCACAATAGCCTCTAGCTACTGAAAACACACACACACACATACCCCAACGCTTCTGTAATCTTATTTGTTGTGCTTGTTAAGGCTTTGATGAATTTAATGATGGTTTGTAGAAGTTATAGCAGCTAGTAGACTAATCAGTCAGTTCTGCCACTAGCTGATGCTTTGGGACTGTCTTCTTGTGGATAATGTGACTTCAGTTCTGCTTGTTCTGTATGAAGATAGCCACAGATCTATTGATAAATAATCATAAATTTAAATCGGGTGAGCAGTTAAATTTCAAGTGAAAATTTCATTTTGACTCTCTGTACAAAAAAGTGGATTGCTTAGTAACTAAACAAAATCAACATTTTTAGCTGCAGACCTCTGGTTGAGACACTCAATGAAATTCATGCAATTTGTCAAATAGTTTCAAAATAGTTTATTTAATCAGAATGCACTTACTTTGAATAGTTGTTAAATGAGAAAATGTTTTTGCTCCCACAAGGTGTTGTTACATCTACCAGCAGGGACTAACTGGACCATGCTAACCAGCTAAACCTTGACCCATTCATCATATTAGTAGTATTTAACATAACACCATACAGCATTCCTTTACAAACATTGACTCTTATGATGGTTTTGAATAGTCGCCTACTAATGTTACTCATCTCATCCTCTTAAATGAATTTGGTCAGTTTCAGCTGTTTATTCATCTCTAGTAAGTCGTGAGTTCAGTCAGGTGGTTGTTTAAGGAGGTAGATCAATGTTCTCACCTTGTTTTCCAAACAGGGTATAAACTTCTGTCCTGGTCAGGAGGTTCCTGGTGTTACCACACACACGCAAGAGGAACACACCATGCAACCACTCATCTTCCACTTGGGACAGGACCCTGGGGAGAGATACCCAATCAGGTAAGGGGTTAATAATTGGACACCAGATGTCAAGAACCACACTATTCAATATGAATTCAGTACCATAAGCAATTCAGTTTTTATGTCAAATAGCCCCTGTGAAGAAAAAAAAATGTCTAATTATTCTGAAAAAATTTATTTAACTTCAATTGTATTCATAATAAGCAATATAAAACATTACAGATACAGGTAAGTGCCATGTGGTATGCAAAAATCGTTAAATTACATTTAAATATTTTGGTATCGTTGCCCTCTTCTTGCTGTCAATTCCAAACCGAGAACCCTTGAGCAAATATCAAGCTTCCACATCCTTTGAAAAGGGCATGTTTTGCATGTTTTTTGCAAAAGATTTGTGCCTTTATGCCAGTATTGAAAAACTGAGAGGCAGTGAAGCATCGAGAACCGTTTAGTTATTGCATTGTTATTCCCTAAATTGAAAACAAATGGAATTCTTAGTTGCCTAGAGATGTTAATTCTCTTTCAAGTTCTTTCTAGCCCAGGTCTGCACTTGATTTTCTGTAGGAAATTAAATTAGCTTTCCACTTTATTATTCTAATCCTATTGTAGTGCACAGGTGTATTGATAGGGGCCGTATCGTCTCACCATAAACCTTATTGCTGGCGAATTGTATAAACAAGAACGAAACCACTGATTCCACTGAATCAGCCCGCAAAACAAAAATTTCCTAAGTAAAAAAAAAGAAATAAAATTAGAAAAAAAACTATTCAAACTGTAATGAAGCATTGAAACTACATGGACACGAAGCTAGAATGAGTCCACGGTCTGTGACATGTTCGTCCGTCTCGGCTCTGCACAGCTCTGTGTACATCAGGAGGGACGAGGTTCTGGATATTTGGGGTCGATAGTGAGGCACAGCTGCTGATTGATCGTGCAGTCTGTAGAGGGTTTATCAAATGCGACTCTTTGTGAGCTGAAGATGACTATCTGTATTCATCGGCTGTTGACTAGAAGTTAAAATGGCAAGATAGAATAGTTATGATGGAAACACAAAAGACATCAACTCTCTAGGGAAAACACAGACTGATCAGATGTAAATGTATGTGAGGAAGATCAAACTGATTGGTGGGTCGGCAATTGTTCAATGGCATTTCCAAGGCAAAGTTATTATAGTTAAGTAAACTGAAACAAAGATCTAAAACTAATTCCCAAAAATTAACTAGAAAAACTAAATAAAAGCTTTTTCCCTTTGTTTTTAATACTTGGGTCTAGAGTTAATGGCGTGTCCAGATGGGTGGCATGGAGTGGACCGATCCACTCTTAGGTAGCAATAACAGGGATAACAGTGACTGTTTGAGAGCTACCGAGCTTGATTTTTTTAGTCAATGTGTATTCTTAAACTGTAGTGTTTGTCGACATCAGCAGTGTCTCATTCATGAGACTACGCTTTATCCTATGAAATCTGCAGGCTTGTAATTATTCATGGCATTGTGTGACCTTTTCCTTTGAATTTTGAGTTTATAACACAAATGCCATCCATTCTTACTGTAAATGTGTTAGCAGACCTCTTATATCAAACTTTGTGAATCAAATCAGATTCAGTTTCAAAATTGTGAAAAAAGTATATTAATTTACAAATGATTTGTATATGCATAATGTATTGTGAGCTTACAAAAGCTAAAAATACCCCATTAAACCTCCCAAAAACCTAAAAATAAGCCCTGTAATTGTGTCTCCAATTGGGGAATTCAGACCAATTGTAATAATAATAGCAATAATATATTTATTATTATTATTTACTGATATTTATTGTAATTTCAGTATTGTAACCTATTTATTGTGTCTTTATTGTGTAAAGTATTGAGAACAGAGTTTTCATTTACAACATCAGCATGTTTTTTCTGCGCTGACATGACCTGCCTTTATTTTGATTTGTTGCTGTTTATTTCTTCAGTAAGATTAGCCTTTGCCCCCTCAAGCCATCTTTCCCACTCTCATTCTTTATCTTTCTGTCTTCATCTGTCCTTATCCTTCTCTCTGTCTCTGTCTTATTCTCTCTTTCCAGTGCGCAAACCCACACACACACCTATCGCTTGTCTTCTTTGTTATTCACGAATGTTTTTGGGGGGCTACTTTTCAAGCAATATCTCTACACTTCACTGCACCCTCACCCGACGACCACCACACTTTGGCCTGTGGACTATCTGACAAGAACTCCAAAGCCCCATTTGACGTCCTCACAGCCACATTATTACTCATATGCACCAGCTTAACCTCAGCGTTCACTCAGAACAGATTAAATAGAGGAGTTTTTAATTCACAAAGGGAAAATATGCTGTGATTTTCCCAGCTTTTTCTCCAGCTTGTCATCAGGCGACATATCACCTATCTCTCCGCACAGCGTAGGGTCCAACAGAGCCTGACAGTCTCTCTCTTGCTATAACAGGGCTAGTGACATGATCTGAAAGATGTGTTAGAAATGCCAGCTCCGTATTTGTGCGCTATGTGACATACTGTCAAGAATCAAATTCAAACAGCTTTCTCTAAGTGAGTGAAGGACTGAGCTCTGAAAAAACCTGTTTCTCTGTCATATGTGCGTCTTAAAGGAACAGTTCACCAAAAATGAAAGTCATTATTATGTTGTTCCAAACCTGTATAGCTTTTGTTCTTCTGTAGAACACAAAATAAGATGTTTGGACAATTGTTTCAACTGCTTTTGTCTGTATAATGAAAGTCAGTGGGGTCCAAACCAATACAACACTGAGCCCCATTGATATTCACTGTATGGACAAAACACACACACACACACACACATACACACACACACACATTTTCTTGGATGACATGAAGGTGATCATTAGAAATTTCTCCATTTTTTTAGGTGAAAATTAAAGAAGCTCGTAACTTTAAAGAATTTATAAATTGAAAAGCAAATCGAAAACCTTCCTAAATGTGTCTCAAGTGCTTGATACGAGTCTGACTTAATAGAGAGAAACTGTACCTTGGACTCCTTGATCTTGACAGCAATGACCTGTTTCCTCTGGCGAATTATCTCCACCAATTCATCACACTCCTCCACCAGCTTGGATTCATGCATGGCTGTGTTCACCTGCAGATAAGAGCAAAGAGTTCCAGAAATATACAATGAAAAAATACAATGGCACTTAATCAGTCCGCTGGGTTAACTAAGCTACTCCAGCCTCTCTGCTTCAGTTCATGCAAAAGCTGTGAGAATGTCAACATCACGTCCTGTTTGGAGTGATGTGGACCATATCATTACAGAAAGGAGAGATATTTTAGACTCTGCTTCAATTCCTTCCTCAGATCATCCTTGTAGTTAGACAAAGTTGTGATATCCCATCAAAGATTCCCGTACCGCTCTTTTAGGATCATGCTTTAGCACTGTACTATCCGATCTTTGCATAAAGCTTATTATTCAAGACAGATCCACTTAAGCTGTTAATCAAGCACACACACACACTCACACTCATGCATTTAAATAAACAGACAATTAATGCTCACCCCGTTTTAATACGGTCAAGGGTTCAATCTGATTAAGAAAGCACAGAATCCAAGAACAGCACAAACCCAACATTTTATTGGATTTCGGCTAGGCAAGTTTTGTTGTCAAGCGGTATCCACTCACACGGAAGAAACCCGCTCAATACCAGACCAACCCTAAGGATGAATCTTTTTTTGGGAATGTCTATAAAATGAACAGTGAATGCAGATGTATTTAGAATGGTCTATGATTGCTTTAAATGCAAAGTCAATAAAGGTTTCATACTGACACTGTAAAAAATTATCTGTGAAATGTATGATAAAAAATTGGTAGCTGTGGTTGCCAAAACTTTACTGGAAAAATATGGCAGCAACATTTTAAGGTTTAGAGATTGAATTTAAATTTACAGTAAAAAAAACAAAAAAAAAAATATATATATATATATTACCTGTATAAATATATTGACAACCATCTTAAATGAGTAGATCATCCAAAAATGAGAATTTACTGAAAATTTCAGTAAAATGGAAATTGGTGTTTGTTGTGATGTTTTTATCAGCTGTTTGGACTCTCATTTCTGATGGCACCCATTCACTGCAGAGATCCATTTGTGAGCAAGTGATGTAATGCTACATTTCTGTTCTGATGAACAAACAAACTCATTGACATCTTGGATGTCCTGAGCCTCAGGTGAGTAAATTTCAGCAAATTTTCATTTTTGGGTGAACGGTTCCTTTAACACTAGAACCGCCACGGGGTAAATTTTTACCCGTGGCTGTTTTTAAAACGTACATAAAAGATTTTTAATAAAACATTCAAGTCTCCCAGTCACTGACTTTTACTAAAATTGTGTGATTTACAATCCCCTGTTGTTAAAAACGGTTTAGATAAAACCAGATCAAAAAACGGGGCATTTATACCTATAAGCGCCAGCGTGGGTCAAATTTACCCGCTATATAATGCCTGTATGTTCGCGCGGTCATTTTCGTGCCGCTTATGTTTTAACATAGTACATTGCTAGGCAACGCCTTTCACTCACTGAATTAGTGGTTATCAGTTTCATAAATAAAGACAAAATAAGTCAAATTAGGCGATTTATGAATGCTGAAGAGGTATAAGAAGCACTAAATGCCATGAGTGATGGAGAGTCTGATGGTGGGGAGATAAGTAAAGTGTCCTGTCGGCTCAGCATCTGATGGCAATCAATATATCATATTTAGACGTATTTATTTATGTTACTCATAATTGTTCAAAATTTTGATTTAATTTTTGTTTTGCCATCTCTATCGTTTATTGTTCGCTTCTGTGTTGCTATTTATTCTAGTCTGCCTGTTTCCTGAAGAAAAAAAATCAGATCTGATGTAATGAATAAAACCTTTTTTTTTGATTACCCGAAGTTTATTGGTGTTCTTCTTGTATAATTCAAATTATAAATGATATAACTAAACAAATTAATAATTAATTAGGTGAAGCTGTGCGCTTGAATTTGTCATCGCATCATCCTATGCAATGTGGTGAATTAGGCCTATTATTGCTCATTATTGTCTATAGGCTGTTTTAGTCATTCATAGCATGTGTTATCTTAATATATTGATTAATGACATTGTATTATAATAGCCTATTACACCACCTAAATATGTATTTACTTCCTTCTAATTCTAGTTGTCAGTGCAGGCTTGTTTAGCTTAAAATTGACCGTTATGAAAAGTGACTAGTATAGAGTGCATAAAAAAAAGTTTTGAACATAAAACAACAGGACAAAAACATAGCTGATGACTAGACAATCATTTCATGACTCTAGACACTTCTCTGTGAAGACAGTAGCATAATACAGTGAAATAATATGTTTAGCCATATAAATACAGCTGTCATGTGAGTGGGTAAAATTTACCCGCTGGCGCTTTTAGGTATACAGTGACCTCTGGCGGTTCTAGTGTTAAAAATACAGGTAGTAAAGAGAAAGCCACATGATGAATCAAAGTTCATCACACAAGTAGCTTTTTCATGAGTTGAGGTAAATACTAACAAATACACAAATACAAAACACCATCATGGTAACATACATGACACTGAAATAATACAATAAACATTAATTTAACAACATTATGTGTAAGATAAATCCAGGTTTTATATAACTGAGAAGAGAAAAAACTTAAGTCATGAAAAACTGTCAACTGTTGTCACAGAGAATTCTGGGAATGCCAATTTACAGTTTTTCCACTGTAAATGAGGAGATGACTTGTTCTGTTTCACTTCCAAAAACTGTATATTTAATAGTATTTTACTGTAAAATAACATGAAATTAGATCTATTTCAGTTTTTTCGTTCCATATAGAATAAGATAACTTATTGTTAACCAATTCACTGTAACATTTTAAAGTAGCATTTTCACAGTTAAAACTACAACCATTTTATGGTGTAGTCATCATTATATTAAGAAAAAAAAATGCAAAAATGCAAAAAATCCTACCACTCAGCTACCCTAGAGAATAGAATAAAAACGAGCCAGCGGACACATATGGTTAGTCTGAAGCAAAGCAAACTCTCTCTCTTCGCCACCATCTCAGAGTGCTCTGTCTCAGTGGACGAGTGCAGTGATGGACGACTCCTGCTGTTGATATGTTCCTTATCAGACCTCTTAACACATCATCCTTCCACCAGGGATTAAATACATTCCCGTAGCTTTTCTTGGGACTATAAAGGACTCTTCTGAGGTTGGTATGAATGTGATGTGTGACCCCACTTTACTGTGGCGCCCACACCCTACCGGCCTGCCGTAAGTCAGCAAAGACCCTGAAGGCTGACTGGCCTGGCAGATTCATGCTGACACCTTTAAAGTGTGCTGCTGCGCACAGACGTTTTGTCTACGCATTTAGACTGTCTTGGATTGGATTAATGTTTATTGGACACTCAGAAAAGATCTACAACAATCCTGCGTCATTGTGGATTGGGATTCTGTACTGAAATAGAAAAAAATGAACAGGTGATTTAGTCTGAACTCCCTTACAAACACTAATGCTGAATCTTTAAAGGAGTTTAACACAGATTTCATTAAAAACTTTATATCGTGGTTAAGGCTGGTAACTGAAACGTTAAGTGGCAAAATGTAAGGTTGCAAAATAGTCTCAAAGGAGCAAGTCAGGGTATTCAAAAATGCATTTGCAATGCATTAAAGTGAAGCAATGGAGATGCAGTTTCTAGATTGCTCTATGGGGACAATTTAGCAATGTAACTTAGTGCCTTTGCGACGTTGTGCACTGTAGGCCACATAATAAACTAGACATGCATTCCTAAAGGAATACCAGTGCTTGAAATGCAGCAAAAGAATAGCACTGAAGTATTATGATAGTTCAAAAAGTAATGTTTCCAAAATATGGACAAAGAAAGCTAAAGTTGATCAAATGGATTGTAATACAATATACTGAAGGATAAATAGATTTAAAAAAGAAAAACAAAGACAATTTTAGTATACAAATATTACAACAATGTCATCTCTGTTGGATGAATATTGAACATTCTATCAGTGCAATAAAAATAGGTATATATTAGTGCTGTCAAACAATTAATCGTGCTTAATCGCATCCAAGTTAAAATAAAAATAACCAAAAAAAATAAAAAATCCATAAGTAAAATTCAACACTACTTTTTGTATTTTTTCCTGTAAAAATATCTCAAGATCTTTACACCAAGATACATTTACTTAAGAAGCAAAACTGTGTTAGACACTAAGAAAATAAGTCAAAATAATGATGTTTTTACCATGTCTTATTCCACCAGCATAGGCTCTGAGGGAAAAAAAAAATACTTTTTTGCACATGTAATAAAAAAAGACTCAAAAATGTCTGCACACACTTCAGCAATTTATTTTTCGGATTAAGCCCAGATGCTCGTGTGCGCTGCATGTAATGACTGCGTGAGACTCATTATTGACAAGGCTCATCAGTTCCTGACCTTGGGGTGTAGTCTCTTCCTCGGTGGCCACAGTCTTATTCTGTGTGGGGCGTTTACTACCACCTGGGGGGTTTTTCGTACTCGGGCAGGGCGGGAAAGACACTCAGCAACGGGGGCAATAAAAAGTGATTTTAAGAGCTCCAGTTTTTCACTTTGGTACAAACAATCGTAATTGCTGTGGACACTTGCCTGGAGCCGGTCGGATTGGGGGGGCAGCTCTGATTACTGTGTATCTTGCCCGTATGCTGACAGATGGGGCAGGTCTGAGTGCTCTAAGTGCATGGCTGTACAAGACGCCCCTATGGGGTCTGCCTCATCGCTGAAGAGTCCAAGTGGCCCTGTTAAAAATGGATGAGGGAGAGACATATGCATCACAGCGTGGCGGCCCTCACCACACTGCTGCACACATGTCTACTCGGTGGAACAGCAACACAACAAAGTGGCCCTTTGCACCGCAGGGCTAATAAGCCACAGCGGCCCAGAGAGGGAACCTGGAATGTCAAAGAAGGAAGTGATGGAATCCAGGCTTCAAATCACTAAAGGTAAAAATGGAAATTCCCAACTGAAAGTGCAAAGTTCCCCAGACACCTTTGGTCCCTTGACAGCATCACTCATGAGTTATTTATACACAGACTCTCTCAGGACATTTCCTTCACTGTTCACTGTTAGCAGTGACACTTTTGTCAAATGGAGTCCATCGAAAACCTCGCCATGGACACTATTTTTCACATAATGCTTACAAAGACCCCTGTAAACATCTCTGCAGATGTTCCTCTGATGCTGCACGAATGCCGAAGGGTCTATTTGATGTGTGTTTTCATCTGGAAGACGTCATTTGTTAAGAGTTTGCATCTGCAATACATTGCATTCATTCATTGTTGAATTCTAGAATGATATTGCAGATGTTTCACAACAGAGCGTGTGAATCTGCTTTGAGACGTTTTTCAGATATTTACAGATGTGACCCTTAAAATAGAAAGTGATGCATTCCAGATGATGCACTCGCTGACTGACATCTTAATGGGTCATACCCATATATAGTATGGAGGAAAGAGAATATTAATAAATATGAGTTTTACACAAGTTTTACCATCTCAGTGTTCTCACAACTGTTTATGAAGCTGAATATGCTGCTTAACTTGATTGATCCACATCAAAATCCAGACTAATCCAGCCTAACTCCTATTAATGGGCTGTCCTGAAAAATGATTGACAGGCTGAAAGCACCTCAAAGCCTTCTGATTGGCTAAACTAGGCAAGTTACAGAACATTCATGTTCTAGTGACAACATCGGAGGCATAATGTTAAGTACCACAGAAGATCATTTTGATTCTTCCCCTTTCTTGGGTCTCAATTTGGCCACAAAAATGCACGTACAATGGAGACACACAATGCCAGCAAAACAGAGGGTTTAAAGAGAGCCACAAACAAAACGTTTTTCTCACTTTGCCTCACCATGGAACGAAAAAGGTAGATATTTTAAAGAATGCTTCAAATGTTTCATTTTTTTCCATTTAGCAATGCAAGCAAGGCAAACCATGTATTTGTATAGAGCACATTTCATACACAATGATAATTCAAAGTGCTTCACTTAAAAGGAATTAAAATAATCATAAAAATAATCACAACAATAAAAGCAAGGAATTAAACAGAACAGAGCAAATAAAATAAAATATGACATTACACTGAAGTCAGAAAGTAATTCAGGTTTGGAGGTCTGGAATAACAGTTAATAAATAACAATTTTAATGTTTGTTTAAACTCCTAATTTTTTGGCTATAATCTCTTAATTAGAAATGTGAAAGGTGTATTTTTATCTCATTTACTTAATCCATTCTATTACAAAATGTTCACAAGTTGAGTTGTAAAGTTGTTTAAATCACCATTTTACAGGGATGACAGATCTGAACTTATACTGAACCTGCAACCTTCCTTTAAGCACATAAATGCACTTTATCATGATTACAAGTATAAAAAGCAACATACTATAATCTAACTGGCTGCTTGAGGATCAAAACTGATGCACATTTCCTGTTCTTGCCAGCTTTAAGGAGGACCAAAGTTCACAGCTGAGGGATTTTGGGTCGAACATTCAGCATTTCATCTCCGAGACATTTAATTTGCAGTGTCCCTGAAATCTGGTTTACTTATTCATTACTCAATAATTAACTGTGGCTTTCCAATAAACATGACACAGAGGGCCTGGTCACAAAGAAGACGTTCTTCTGATGACTGACAAGCTGTTTGGTGAACATTCTTACAACAGTCAGTCTTGAATAATTGATCTAGATTTTAATAATTAAGGAGAAAACGCCATGGGATGCAGTTAATACTTTATTTATTTCGGATAGGTTTAACCATTTTAAATCACCTTGAGAGTGTTCGACTCAATATATTATATGCAGCTGGGTATTTACTGCAGAAAGCTGTTTTTAAATGCTTTAAAATGTATGGCCTCCAACTCTCTCAGCTGAGGTGTGAGCTACATTCTTCAAGTGCTCAAAGCAGCCGGTGGTATGCAGACGTTTTTTATGTGCGGTTCAGCTGAGGTTAGAGACGTGCTACGCATGCAGTCCCCTCGGGGTTCAACAAGACTGATTCAGCTAATGAAGTAACAATGCCTTGTCACCTGCTTTCTTTTCTCAAACAGCAAGGACAACCATCCTGACAGAGCCATTAAAAAGGACGCTCGCATATGAATTTCCCTTGTGCCTGATGTCTTAGTGCTGATCTTGAGTCATATTTGGAGTAACTCGCTCAGCCGATGTTCAAGGTGACATCAAGTAAAGGCCTAAATATATCCCTGGTGCCTTGTTTGTCGTGCCTTTAATAAGCTCTGATTTAAAGATAAAGGGTACTAATTGACTTTCAAAAGGACTGTTTATCATGTGTGCATAAATATGTCACATCACTACCAAGCTGTGGCTGCAAATATAGGCCGGTTGGATGTACTGCCAAATTCTCTGAAACGCCTTTGGAGACGGCTTATGGTAGAGAAATGAACATTCAATTCACGGGCAACAGCTCTGGTGGACATTCCTGCAGTCAGCATGCCAATTGCATGCTCCCTCAAATCTTCTGTGGCATTCTGTGTCATAAAACTGCACATTTTAGAGTGGCCTTTTATTGTGGCCAGCCTAAGGCACACCTGTGCAATAATCATGCTGTCTAATCAGCATCTTGATATGCCACACCTGTGAGGTGGATGGATTATCTCGGCAAAGGAGAAGGTCTCACTAACACAGATTTAGACAGATTTGTGAACAATATTTGAGGAAATAGGCCTTTTGTGTACATAGAAAAAGTCTTAGATCTTGAGTTCAGCTCATGAAAAATGGGGAAAAAAATAATGTGTTGTGTTTATAATTTTGTTCAGTATATAGTCTATAGATATATGATAGTGCTAGTAAACCGATCACATGTATCTGGATTCATATCAGGTTCCAACTTAATGTCTTGTAATTACATACTATTCACAGGGTCACATGACATGCATGTAAAAGTAGAATTTTCATTTTTTTTTAATCATTTGTTTTATTTTGATTGTGTCATTTACTAATATTCTTTAAAAAGATTCGATGTATATACTGTGTATATTATATATATATATATAATAGATAGATAGATAGGCAATATATAGATACAGATTGATATACGTAATATATGTTAATCTTGTAGGGAAAAAGTGTGTAAACGCTGTGATTTATCATCGATTTCTGAAAAAATTTGTCAAAAAATTAAACAATGGAAAAACACTTTACTTAAATAACAAATTATGTGTTTTCATGTCATTATTGTGCAAACCATGTAAACTTTCACAGAATTATACGGAAAAAGCATGCAATTTAATAACAACCCTGAAACTTACTGTATGTTAGCACATTCCAGAGATTTTTGCAAGCTTCTTGACATCACTGAGCATTCACTGCTGAACTTTCTCCATTTATTTACAATTTCTCTCACTGTGGACTGATGAGTAACGTGTAGAGATATTTCTGCTTTAAGTACGTCAACAATTCTTAATCTTCAGCATTCAGACATCTCTTTTGTTCAAGGTATGTTTCACCTCAGGCAATACGTCTAGTGAATAGCAATCTAAATTTTTTTCACCCTGATCAGCACTTCCAATCTTGCCTCAATAATTAGATTCTACATAAGCTTTAGCTAAGATATTACCTCAGGGATTCACATACTTCTTCCACTTTTCATGTAAAGCTATCATTGTGTGTATAATACATGCTTGAGCAGATTGTCTGTTTCTGTTTAGATCAAATATATACAGGAATCCAGGTAATACTTTTTCCTGCAACTGCATAAAAGTCACATTTAATGATAAACCACAGTGAAATATTAATAAATAGGAGAACCCCCCCCCCCCATTTAATAATACATATGCCTATTTAAGGTTCTTGCTCTTATACTGATCATGAGTGCATTTTACTGAATCTACAGTGCTAGTCTCTTTTATTCACAAGAAAAGCATTTACCAATCTGCATTCATATTGATACACTCTTGGAGGCTATTCTAGCCTAAGCAGAAAATGAATGTCAATGCAGAACTCAAGTCAATACAAGCCATGCAAAAGCTGCCTATACAGACACACTGGACTATGAATTAAAACAAAACATTCATTGGTACTTGAGGAAAACAGACACACAATTACATAAAACATTCATACATACATCCATATAACTGCAACAATCATATACAAATTAGAAATCTCATATATACATTATTCTTTACATTTTGTAATTGCATCCCTGCAGCAGCCTTGAACCTCTGACAAGCATTTGTAGCTCAAAAGGGCAACAAACCATTTGTCACTAAAAATAAACTACAAACTAATTAATTTATGGAAAATAATAAGTGAGGGAGTATGATGATGATGGTGATATATAATGATAAATTTGCCTGGACTCACCTCCACCTGTTGACAAATCTGGATGAGTTTGGCCATCTGGTTCTCCAGCTCACTGTTCCTCTTCACCAGATTGGTTAAGTTATTCCCCAAGGTTTGCTGTTGGAATGGCAGATACATGGCATTTAGACAGAATGAAATGAATCACTCTTTCTGTCAAGCTTTTCCATTTATTCCATCAAGATATGAGATATACCATAAAATAAATAATCAATAAATGTATACTTTTATTCAGCAAGGAGGCATTAAATTTATCAAAATAACAATATAGAATTTTTGGTGCACCAATCGCATATTGATTTCTGAAGTATCATGTGATACTGAAGACTGGAGTAATGGCATCACAATTACATTTAAAAATATACTGAAACAGAAAACAACATTTTTCAATTGTAATATATATATTTATATATATCTATATATATATATATATTTTTGATCCAATTTTGATCAAAATACATGCATCCTTGGTCAGTATAATCCTACCAACCACAAACGTTGACTGGTAGTGTACAACTCAATTAGAATATATGAATTTTACGCCATTAAAATTATTAAAAATAACAGCAAACAGGTTTGGAACAACGTGAAGATGAATAAATGACATATATTACATTTTTGGATGGACTGTCCCTTTAATATAAATACACATCCACTTCCAAAATGCAGTGCTTGAAAACAGGCTTCTACATTTGGTACTGAAAACTGTATCTCATAATACATCTGCTTTCAAGGGATTAAAACTGTGTTTTTCGAGGGCAGCAGATTCTTTTCCCCAATGCTCCCGATCTGTCTTTTTCACGAATTAAGGAAAAACACTGTGCGGATGATAATGTTAGTGTAGGTGCGCATGGATAAATGATACAGAGTCCACAGAGATCCCACAAAGACGGATTAGATTCAAAACAAGCAACTAACAGCAAATTAGTTCCACATCACAACCTCTAATCGTCACTAACGAGAAACTGTGTGCACTGGGCTGAGACTTTCACACTGGGGGGAAAGTGTCCTAATTCATGAGCTCTAGTGCACACTTTGTAGAAACAGGTTTGTAGCAATTAAAGTTTAATAAGAGGTTTGAGGTCAGAACTGGTGAGTTTGGGTCACTGTGAGATCGCTTGTGTTTGTTTAGCTCATGAAAAAGGGAAGATGAGGTACTGTCCCATATCGTAGAGTAATGGAGTTTAACACTACATACAAAGGATTTATGAGGGTGTTGAATTTCATTGGTGTTGAATCACAATGGTGAGAGGCGGAGAACTGTGTAATTAGTTAAAAGAGTAGCACATGCTTCACTACAACACAAGTTGGAAAGATAAAGAGAGAAATCGCAGCGACAACTCAAAGAGAGCCACCCCACCATGCTATATGAGCAGCTGTACGAAGTGATGACCCGGGAGAAAGGAGAGAAAGACATGAACACGGCGCTGAGATGAACAGCTGATTTTAATGACATGAGAGGAAACAAAAAAGAAGCCTGAGCGGACTGAAAAGCGGGAACGATGGGAACAACAACATCGGCATACAAAAGCGAGAACAGAGCCTTTATGTTCTCTTGTTTTGTGTTGTTGGCTATTCATGCATATGTGATACAGCCTGACCCTGTCCACCTGCACGTCCCACACGCCCCGTCTATGGCCTGAAACGCTGTCTTGCACACATCCAGTACATAGATTGTAAAAGGCAGCCAGTGACTCACCGCGGCGCTTGTCTTTGATGCCTCCATAACCGCTTCAGAAACTCTGGCAGGGCTCACTTGAAAAGCCTATGAACACACACACATACACACAGAGCCTTACTGGTCTGGCCTGCTGATGGACGGAAGTATTATTGCCCCTGCTCTGTCCGACGACTGGTTTTCAGCCTCTCGCGTGCTTTATCTCTCCTGCTCTGCCGGGTAAATGGGCTGGAAGCACCTCGGAGCAGGTGAGGGTGTCTATGTCAGACTGCTTATTCTCTGTGCGCTGATAGCTTGCTTTACTCGGGGGCTTGTTGCGTCAGGCAGTCGCAAGTCGCTTGTTTGGTGTGTCAGCATTTTAAAATTCAAACTCACCCAGCAAGGACAGATGGGGGTCATTAATTAAAGACTGAACAGTCAAGGATGATTTATACATCAAAACCAAGTATCACCTCCCAGGAGACAGAAGACAAGCTGCCGGGGGTGAACGAGCTTGGAGCCCAATTGAGTGAGACGAGGGTGAAGCTGAGATCGGAGGTAGAGGAGAGAGAGCGACTATCAGAGCAGAGAGAGAGTTAGGGAGAGGGAGAGGCGATGAGTCAGAGTATGGTTGTGTGTGTTGACTCACTCGACAGCGAGAGTAAGGAAGGAAATGAAATAGGATAACGAAGGCAGGAGGAAAAAGAATAAAAGGCGGAAATAAGGCGACTTCGCAGTGATATTCATAATTAAATGACAAAAGAACAGAATGAACACAAGTGCACTGGCAAGGAGGTCAATAAAGAGTCCAAACTAAGAGAATAGTAAAATGCAGGAAGGAAGGAGGAAAGAAATACAAGTGGAATATAAAGTGAGAAAGTATGAGGAAGAGAAAGAAAAGAAAGAAAGGCGAAAGGAAGGACTAAGAAACAAACACGGACGTAAAGACAGAACTGAAATAACCAGAAAGTCAAAGAAAGAAAGAGACTATAAGGAAGGAATGATCTGAGGTAGCGAAAGCGCAACAGTGACAAAAAGAAAAGGTTACTTGTAGTAAACAGAACAAAACAAGAAACAAGGATACTGTAGGCATTACAATCTAAAAGCACGGCAAGAAAGAAAATTAACACAAACTCAAGGATTGCAGAGAAGGAAGAAAGAAAGAAATATGAAAACTAAAGAAAGAAAGAAAGAAAGATGAAAGTAAATGAAAGAAATAAACAAGTTAGGAACAAAGGAAAAAATAAAAGAAATACAAAGAAAATTAATAAAAAAGGAAGGAAAACAAAGTAAATGGAAGCAAAGAAGGAAAAAGGGAAGGAAGGACGGAAAGAAGGAAGGGAAGAATAAAAGAAAGAAACAAGGAAGGAAGCATATAGGCGTAATTTAAAAAAAAAAGGAAGCAAGAAAGAAAAAGAAAGGAAGGAAGGAAGGAATAGTGAAATGAGCATCTTAAGTAAGGAAAAAAGATAATAGAAAGAAAGAAAGAACAAACAAGTAAGGGAAGGAAAAAGACAGGTAGAAGGAAGAAAGGAATGAGAGAATAATAACAGAAAAACAAGAATTGGCCAAAAAATAAAGTGAAAAAAGTAAAGGAAAGGAAAGATAAGGAAAGGAAAGGAAAATAAAGGAGGGATGGTGAAAGAGAGAGCGGAGTGGCCTCAGGACAGCAGACCTAGTGCTGTTTGGGCTGAACAAGTCTGAAGTACACACTCATTAAAGCAGACACAAGACTTCAAAGACACAGACATGCAAGAGGAAGAGCAGAGAGAGAGACAGAAGCACACATAAAAACTCTGCTCTAATATGTAACAAGCACAGTGTTCCAGTACACAACTGACACTGTGACATGACTGACAGGAATAAAGCAATGAGTGAGTGAGAGTGAATGATACGAAGGACTAACAATCTAGGCTGTGTTTTGGGTGAATTTACTATCGTTGAATTACATCTACATATACTGCTTTTATTAGCAAACGATTCACCAAAAGAATCAAATAACAGCTTGAATGAATCAAATGAATCAGACTTGGTTGAAAAGCTCTAGTAAAAATGATTCACAGTTTGACTAGACCTTGTTATCAGATAAGAGATTATCCCAGATACAGAGGGAAGACGAGATATACAAGATATTTGCTGAGTTGCTGTTTGATGCTCACACTGTAGGCGTTACACGCTTTAACAGGCGTGCGCCGCGTCCATTAAGTTCTGGGTCAGAGCGACAACAACAACAAATCCTGAAAAAGAATTACATCCCGAGGCGAGAAAACAGACTTCAAAGTGGGTGTGTTTAATTATTCGGTGATCCTCTCCTCTTGTGTTTTTTTGAGGGAACACAATGCGGAAACACAGCAACCACGCTAACATACAACTGGGCGGAGGTAATTGAGTAGTTTCATGTGTCAGCACCAGAGGCCGTCTGCTGCGGTAATTGTCCTGCACTTCTGCATACATGAAAAATCCAGAATAATATTCCAAACCAGCACTCTCCAGAGACTCGCAAACTCGGTCTAATGAGAAGCCACTGCTGTTTCTTACCAGCCTACGCTCTTCTAATTTATTAGACAGAGTCATTTAATTCTGTCTACATTACCCTTGTTTGAGGCTTGTCTGGGGAGTGCCATTAAGCTTTTAACGCAGTGGAAAACACCCCCCTCTCCATCAAAAACTAAAAAAATCAATCCCATAATGCCGTGTTTAAAGCTTTGACCCCGTCAAACCGTCTAGCATGCCAATACTTTTAATCCAAATGAAAATTTACTGTCGAGGTTGGACAGCGCAGGTGCATTTTTTCATGAGTACATCTCTTCCTATTTGGAAGCTTATTGTCGCATGGAATAGAAATATAAAAAAGGTGACTTTTTTTCAGAATTCTGAGTTAACATCTCACAATTTTGACTTTTTTCTCAGAATTCTGAGTTAACATCTCAATTCTGACTTTTTTCTTGGAATTCACAGTTAATCGTCTTTTGTGATTCTGACTTTTTTCTTGGAATTCTGAGTTAACATCTTCCAATTCTCACTACTTATTCTTAGAATTCTGAGCTAACATCTTGTGATTCTGACTTTTTTTTCTTGGAATTCTGAGTTAACATTTCGTGATTTAGACTTCTTGGAATTCTGAGCTAACATCTTGCAATTCTGACATTTTTCCTCTTAATTCTGAGTTAACATCTCACAATTTTCACTTTTTTCATGCAATTCTGAGTTTACATCTCGCAATTCAATTGGACTTCTTGGCATCCTGAGTTAACATCTCGTCAATTCTGACTTTTTCCGCAATTCTGACCTTTTTTGCTCAGAATTCTCAGTTTATCCATCTCACAATTTTTTTGACTTAAAACGCTTGCGATTCGGACTTTTTTCTTGGAATTCTGAGTTAACATCTCGTGATTTGGACTTCTGAGTTAACATCTTGCGATTCTGACATTTTTCATAGAATTCTGAACTAACATCTCGCGATTCTGGCTTTTTTCCCCCCCCCCCTCCGAATTCGAGTTAAATCTCGTGTTTTGGCTTCTGATTCATCTTGCGATTTCTTATTTTTTTCCTCTTGGAATCTCAGTTAACATCTTGCAATATTCCTGACACTTTTTCTCTTAATTCTGAGTCTAACATCGTCACAATCTTTTGACTTTTTTTCCTTCACAATCGGAAATAACTCTCATTCTTTGACTTTTTTCTCAGAATTTTGAGTTAACGTCTTGCGATTTGGACTTCTTGGAATTCTGAGTTAACATCTCACAATTCTGTCTTTTTTCTCAGAATTCCGAGTTAACTTCTTGCAATTCTGTCATTTTTTTTTTTTCCGCTTAATTAACTTTCCCGAGTTACAATCCCTCACAATCTTTTTGACTTTTTTCTAAGAATTATGAGTTAACATCTCACGATTTGGACTTCAAGGAATCCTGAGTTAACATCTCGCAATTCTGACTTTTTCACAAATCTGTCTTTTTTCTCAGATCCGAGTTAGCACTCTTGCGAGTCTGACTTTTATTCTAAAGATTCCTGAGTTTCCCATCTCACAATTTGGACTTAACATCTTGCGATTTGGACTTTTTTCTTGGAATTCTGAGTTAACATCTTGCAATTCTCACTATTTTTTTTGTTTCTTATATGCTGAGCTAAAACTCTCCGATTCTGACTTTATTTCCCTCCGAATTCTGAGTTAACATCTCACAATTCTGACTTAACATCTTGCGATTTGGACTTTTTTCTTGGAATTCTGAGTTAACATCTTGCAATTCTCACTATTTTTTTTCTCAGAATTCTGAGTTAACATCTTGCAATTCTGACTTTTTCACAATTATGTATTTTTTTCTCAGAATTCTGAGTTAACATCTTGTGATTCCGATTTTTTTCTTGGAATTCTTAGCTAACATCTTGCAATTCTGACTATTTTTCTCCGGAATTCTCAGTTAACATCTTGCAATCCTGACTGTTTTCTCTGAATTCAGAGTTAAAATCTTGCAATTCTGATTTTTTTTCTCTTAATTCTGAGTTAACATCTCACAATTCTGACTTCTTTTCCAGAATTGATCTTGCAACTGCAAGTTATCATGTCATAATTGTGAGTTTACATCTCACAAGTCTGGCTGGTTTATATCTCGCAGTTCTACTTTTCTCAGTTGTGAGATATAAACTCAGAATTGTGAGATACTGTAAAAAAAAAAAAATCACAATTACCGTTCTTTCTTTCTTTTTTTTAAATTCTGTGATGGAAATAAGCTTCCATACTTCCCTGACCTCACATTCTCTAATAAGACAGTGGTTGGTGTCCCTCTACATATTCCACTGGGAACAGATCATCAGCCTGAAGACCACTGACAGGAAGACATCAGAATTCACAGACTAACAGGCTTGAAGGTTAAAGGGACGAGTGTCAGAAGAGTTGCTTGGTCTCATGGGGAAGACGAATCCCTTGAGGGAAAATGCGCTTCATGCAAAACAACTTAAGAGGAATGTGTTTGAGTTAATTACACCCACTGAGGACATTAAATGGAAAGGAATTGCTCAGTTAGACAATAATTAATTTTAATCAAAAGCAGAGCTTCTTTGAGCAACACAGAGACGCCTCCGCTTGTCAGAGTCTGAGGGAACAGGGACATTTCAGCTTCTACCAACAGACATTAGTGAGGTTAGTTAATCATATTTTATTTGACATAAACAAAATCAAGGCTGTGCAGAATTAAAGAATATTCATCAAATGTCAAACTAGGCCACAAAAAATTGTACAATGACGGCAGTTTTCTTTACTGTGTTTGCTGTATATAGTTCCTATTGACAATTTAGGTGGGAAATTGCAATTTGGATGTTTTTTTTCACAATTCAGTTTTTTTCCCCTTAATACTGAGTTAACTGCAATTCTGGTGCTTTTTTTTCAGAATTCTGAGTTAACATCTCAATTCTGACTTTTTTTTTCTTTTCCTTTCTTCTCCTTCTCAGAATTGAGTTAACAACTAAATCCAATCGGACTTTTTCATTGTAATTCACAGTTAACAGTCTTGCGATTTGGACTTTTTTCTTGGAATTCTGAGTTAACATCTTCCAATTCTCACTACAGACAGAACACAGACAGGAAGACATCAGAATTCACAGACTAACAGGCTTGAAGGTTAAAGGGACGAGTGTCAGAAGAGCTGTATATAGTTCGCTGTATATCGTTCCTATTGACAATTTAGGTGGGAAATACTAAATGTACAGTAATACTTCTCCCTTTAAACAATAAAATTTAATAAATACGCTAATGATGTAATTTCCTCCCTACCACTTCCACCAAAAGTTGCTTCCAAATCAATGTTTTGTTCTTTCAAAATGACTGTACTGTCATTTTTATAATATTAAATCTTTCCGTAAATGTTGTGCATTTTTGTATCCGTTTATTCTTTAATCTGTGTTAATCATTTTTTTGTGTGGTTTTGTGTGTAATTATAAAATGCCGCTATGAAATATGATAGAGATCGGACCTGCTTAATCGATTTACCGATATTTTTTCCGATCAAGCAACTTTATTAAACATAACTCCATTAATGCACAATTAGATGTATTACACATAAAGGCCTGATATGCAGTTTATGCACTTGGCTTCGCAGAATAGATGACAACTCCCGGAATCACGTAAAAGAATCTGTCAAGAACGTCCTGATCCCAATAAAGAGACGTACTTATTGCGTGATTAAAATATATGAAAGCCATGAATGGGCGCAATGTTGGAAATAACATGCTGAATTTAATTCCGCTCTTTTATTGTCTATTGCTCATCGTGTCATAAATCCGGAGTCACGTAAGCTAAGGATATCCTCATATTCCCTCGATCCCCCCAACAAGACGTAACTTTACATTAATTCAATATGACAGCCATTAATATAACATCACATTCTAATTTTCTGTTCCTTGTTGTCTATGCTTCATCCTTGGCTCAAATCGGAGGCCAACAATGGAGCATGCTCTTGCTGGACAAACTAAGTATTACACAAACAAACCATTTCAAGCTTTTTTTTCTGCGTTATAATGCCTGTAGAAAAAAAAAAATTTTCATATCGGCAGCATATTTGCCGATATATCGGTATTGGCGAAGTTCTGCGCCGAGACACGAATTTTTATTTATTTATTTGATTTATTTCTTTGGATTGTAATTATTTATTTTAATATTCTTTCCTTTTTTGCCTAGTAAACCTCTTATAAACCTACCTAAAAAAAACACTAGTTTAAAATGAAGTTTTGATATGACTCCTTTATTTTATTTATTTTCTCCATTGAAAACTTAGCTATCCGACAATTATTTTGCTTATTGTAATATATTAGTGTTGCTGCTGATGCTTTAAATAAAATGTTTTTTTATTGTTGTAATGTGAAGATTAAATTTAACATGAAAGACTGCTAATTTTCAACACTTTTTTAAAGATGACTGAAAGGAGGAAAATCCAAAGTGAAGTATGTACTTACTTCACTCAGTCATTTATTTACTTTATAACAGTAAATAAATATCGGTTCTGCATATCGGTTATCGGGCACATGCAAATAATTGGTATTGGTTATAAAATATCAATATCGGTCGATCACTAGAAATTAGTCTTGGAATACAAAAGAGACTACTAAAATGTCATTAAATACAATACATAATTTAGGGTGTGGTTGAAATAAAGAAAAAGAAAAGACAATTCTCCTATGATACATGTATACACTGTTGGATAATGTCATTAGACAAATGAAATAAGTGACTGAGAGTGTGAAATGCAAAACGTGTCTGAGAAAGTATTCTGGAATGGCAGATTTCATCATTTAAACTTTGCATTGTTCAGATGCAAAAAGCTGTATGACGCTGGAATACACTATACAAGTTTTGCCCAGATTTGCAGTCTGGAAGAGTCTGTGATAACTGCTGAAAGCCAGAGCCAGTCTGCAGATTGAATTGATAAATTTGAAAGAAAATCGTATAGTGTATGATGGGCACAGACTCAGATTTTTTTAGCTTCCGAGTGAGACTATGAATCCATAATTTAACATCAAACATGTTTGTTATTTTGAGCTTATTTTAGAACACACTGTTTTCATTTGTCATTAATTTCTTTGTGTTTGGAAAGACTTTAATGTCTTGTAGTGTGTGATCCTCAGTTGCATAGTGCTTGATGACTAACCATTTAAAAGTCAGCAAATATAAGATGCCTAGTGTTTAAAAAAAGGTTCCAGCCTTTACTCTAGACGTAAACTTGTTTTTTTTTAGTTTTTTTTTTAGGTAACAGCAGGATTTTATACCTAAAACTTGCCAGAAAACTGCCAGAAAGAGAGGCTTACAGCTTTTTTAGTAGAGCCATTATCTCCTCTTACTGCGTGCCTGGGAGGCTGATATTGGCGTCTGCTTGAAAGAGGAACATGGAGGTCACAGCTAATGGCCGTTGTGGAGCAGGAGTGAACTCTGGGTCATCGCAGTAGAGGTCACAGCGTAAAAAAAAGACATGCAAAGCTGATGAAACTACATGAAAACAAAGCACGGCAGAGGCTGCTACACAAAAAGCCTAAGCCCTTGAGAAGCTCGAATGCAAAACGGAGCTTGTGGTTTATTTATAGCTGCAAAACTTCTGAGACTCTTTTGGAAAGATACTGTCTCCTCCATTTGACTTTGAACCCTATCCGAACCCAACCCTGCACGCTCCCTGTAATCATAAGCCGAAGACAACTTTCAGCCTGACATCCGTCTTTGACAGGCAGCGTAACAAACGGTTTATTCAGAAAATTAATTTGCAGAAACAAGCCTTGGCTCATCTGCCAATGAGTTAAGTGCTATCAATTTGGACAAGCATGGGAACGCTAAAGACTGACTCACGTGGCATGTCTGCTAAATGGCTTTACATTTCATTTGTTCAACACAATTAACTGCTGTAGATTTTCCCGGGATTCGAATGACATGGTGATTCACTTTCTCTGGAACGCCGTGCTCGCTAATGACGAATCGAGCGGTTTGATTGGCCTTGGGGTTCAGGCTTGTCTCGTTCTTCAGTTTGAAATATCACATGCGTCCTGAAGCCCAAAACATTTGGCTGTGGATTGGTAAAGCGTACACAAGTGTGCACAGGTGCACGACTTACATCACCACCCAGGAATGCTGTACGCAGCCTCCAGACTCTCATTAGACTGTGAAAAGTAGTGTTATGAATTCAAGGTGAACGAGGGTGGGTACAATGCAGAGGTGGGGAGAAAGACAGCACTGTTGTGTATTGGACACCATAAATTATGCCTGTGCTCAGGGAACAACAACAAATCTACAATTGGCGCTATTGTGCGTTTTGTTGTTTTAGTCGATGGCGTACACCCTGGAGATATCGTGCATGCCGTAAATCATTTGACAGGGCCTCGAATGAACTAAATGAATTGTTCTCATTTAAGTTCTCATTGAAACTCACATCAATGCAAGTCTGTTCTTTCTTTTCTTTCAGGCTAATTCAGCTAATGTTAGATAACACTTAATGCTATTATGTCTTTCAGGTCTGAGGTAAAAGGTTTGAGTGCTCCTCTACTCACAGAGAGTGATGTTTTTTGGCATATCAGTCATATATATATTCACTCTTTCCCTCTCTTGAAACAGCAAAGCATTCACTAACCACCAGTAAATCAGTTTAAAGGAGCTGATACAGTGCAGTTCCTTGAATATTTCCATTCATTGTTATTCTATGCAGAACAAAACACGCCTCCTTTCAATGTAAATTGGGCTCAGTATAGTTTCACACCATATTTGTGCAAAAAACATTGAAATTCAGCCGGTACGTTTCTGAATGATGGCTGCGGGAAGCTTAGAACTTGTTCAGTTCAGGCTAGTTTGAGTTTGTCATTTATTACTCCTTTGAACATGAACTGGTTGATGCTAATTCGTCTTTTTTCTGACACTTCCCATAATCCATCTCCTTTGGAGACCTTCATGTTTGTAAGTTCTGCGGAGTAGGACAAGTCTCAAAACAAACTTGTCCTTCTCAATTGGAAATCCATAGATAAGCTAATACCCGGATAAATAACTCAAACACAAAGCAAGAGAAAACATGATGTCCCTCTCTTCAGGCAGAGCACATGGGGAGGCATGTGCATGGACTTGCCATTTCAAACCTTCAATTGTGGATGAAGGGTGAGTCACGCTGTCGCCCTGCATCAAGAGACCTTCTGTCCTCATCTTCTACATTTGTCCATCTCTCTTGCTGTCCTGTGACCGCTGAGAAAGAGCAAGGATGCCAACGGCTAATACTGGGTCAAATGTTGGCAAACTGAACAGCACCATTTTTACAGTGGATACAACTGTATTGAAATCCCTTATATTTCTTCTATGTCTTCTCATACTTTTTAAAATGAATCTGCATAGCATTAAGACTCCACTTAAATATTTTGGGGTCAATTCCAGTTAATTGTAGTGTTTATTTATTAATTTTTTTGTTTTTATAAGCTTTATAACTTCATAGACTTCATATTATTTAGGCAATAAGCTTTACAAATAAGTAAGCAATATAGTGTTTACAATATTTAAAATAAAGTGAGAAAAAAATACTAATATGAAAATAAATTCGTGTGTTAAATAATAATAATAATAATACAATAATAATAAATCCGACTTAGTGACTACAAGGCTTATTTCTTTGAATTAAACCCTAAATTATAGCAAGAAAAAACTGGAATGTATAAATAATGTATTTCTTTTAGTCCCATAAATATAACAAATAATATATAAATAATATATACATATTTAGATGCTAAATGCTTATTTCTCAGTTGAAAGGACCCTAAATTGGGACTTTTATACAATAATTGGCTTCTTTCAACTCTCTAATCAACAAAAGTCAAATATACATAAAAATAATTAACATTCAATAAAAAATATAAATAATATTTACATACCACAATGCTTATTTCTCAGTCAAAACCCTAAATTGACTTGAAATTTAAAAAAAAGAAACCTGAACATTGTTAAAAAAGTAACATTTTTTTCATAAAATAAATAATGTATATATACTGTCTATACTATACTATATTAAGTACAAATAAATCAATCCATATAGATATATAAATACCATACTACATATAACCACACAAAATTGTGATATACTATACGAGTACTTTTTTCTGACACAGCCATTTATTAGGATGTTTCACACTGAACATCTGCCAGCAATGTCACACAATAAATTATGAAAAAATAAATTATGATTGTTCTTTTATCACACCACATCTTGCAAGCTTCCACAATGCCAATTAAATCTTAAAAATTGCATCCTTACCAATTACGTTCTTAATATGACAAAAAAAAAAAAACCTTCCAAAATTACCACAATAAATCAAGACAGATCTGTACACGACCGTCCATATATCTACATCTGCTTCTGGCAGTCTTTTTGCTGCTGCCTCCCACAAGGAGAAAAAAAACACAATTTCAAAAGGCACAATAGCAGATGAATAAAGCGCAACACAAAAAATTGCACTGACATCTCCTGATTCATCACAGCAATCCTGACAAAAAGATTTCAGAGGCAGCCGCCTCTAACACACTAAAGCTCTGACCTCAGCAACACTATAATCTAGAGCTGGACTGGAAGGTGACTTGAAATTCAGCCGGTCATTGCTGTTGTGAGCTGTACTCAGTGGGCTGTAGAATACAGAACAACTTCACACAGACAAAACTTTGAACTCTGAAGTGTAAACATGTTTTCAAAGGTGGATAAAAAGGAGTGTTGACGCCAAGAATGACAAGTGCTGCTTTCTTTAAGGGTTCACAGCAAAGACATGGCCTAGTTCTCAAACCGCAGGAGACCGAGATGGGCATTTGAGATGCACAACAGGGACGACTGTAGTCTCACAGCAGCAACAGACACAGAAACTACTGTATCACCGCTCCAAACTACAGTTCTCAGTGTCTAATTGGCTACATAAGAGTGATAAATCCCTTTGATGGGCCTTTGAAACACTCTCCGAGCCACACAGCACTTTATGAGATATTCTGTCAGAACTGAGTGATCTGGGTTTTAAAAACGCAAGCGAGCTATAATGACGACAGATGCTGAGTCGTGAAAGCCTCTGCAGAACATCCAAACCAATAGATGTTTGTGTGTAATAAATACTACTGAGAAATGCTTGAGCCAGACGAGGCACTAACTGCAGCAATCTGTAGGATGACTTCAAGAAAACTATACGAACCGTGGCTCTGTGGTGCTTTCATAACGTTGCATCAATCAAGATGTGAAATGTTGTTGATTATGGGTAACATAAACAATTTTGTCAAGTCTTGAAAGCACTGTTATCTTAATATTATTCATATACTATCAAGCTTTTTTGTATTTAATCTTTAAACTTTTATTTGTATCTTTTCAGTTTCCATAATTGTTTTTATGGGTGCTTTCATCATTTTTATTTGTTTTTGTTTTCTATTTAGCTTTAGTTTATTTCAGTTTAGTCATTCAACTTAAACTTATAGTTAATTTCAAATGCAATATTTCATAATGTTTTTTTTATAAAGTTTAAAGGAATCGTTCACCCAAAAATGAAAATTCTGTCATCGTTTACTCACTCCCAAGCCGTTTAAAATCTGTATGCATTTCTTTCTCCTTCTTCTTTGCTTCTTTATTATTATTATTTAAGTTTATTTATTATTATTATTATTATTATTATTTCCATACCATGGAAGTCAACCATCAACTGTTTGGTTACCAATATTCTTCAAAATATCTTCTAATATGTTTAGCAGAAAAAAGAAACTCATGCAGGTAAGAAAAAACTTGAGAGTGAGTAAATGATGACAAAATCTTAATTTTTGGGTAAACCATCACTGTTTGTTTTGGTGAAGATTCACATGCAATATTTTTATTTTATTTTATTTCATCTTTATTTCATAACAAAAACTATTTCTAATAATTTTAACTTTGATTAACAATTACAACACTGCTTGAAAGTTCCACTTTATAATGTAAGAAATTCCTGTGCCGAATTAATAAATAAGAATTATTAAATTATTTCACACAAGTGAATGAATCAATTCAATAATTGTCTTTCTACCGTACTGAAATTCCAGTCAGTGTGTCTGAATCTATACTGCACTGGCAGCTCATTGGACTCTTGATACGTTTAGTACGATTAAGCAGAGACCTGCATTGCTTCAGTGAAGAAAATGGCTTAGTCATAGCAATTTAAAATTTGTTGAGATAACAAATATCCAACTAAATTAAACTTAACTGAAGTTAACTAAACATAATTTTAAACAGACAAGAAATGGCATATTTTTTAAGAAACGCATTATTGTTGAATTTTAAGTTGTGATAACTAATCTCAGCAATAATTTTTTTTACAGTGTAGATGAAGTGTTAATAAACATTATGGTTCAAAATTGCTCAAAGTAAAAATTGGGCTGCAATTTGCTAAATGTATGGCAGTGAACATTTAACAACTAATGGTACAAAACACAAAAATTAATTCAACATGCAAATGGAACTTCTTACATCTTGTCTACGAGGCAGTGCAGCAAAACTGGATTGCTCTCATTATAATCAATGAAGCTGTCTACAGCAAGTGTGAGACATTGCTCACATGTAGTCTAACAAGAAAGACAGCAAGAGAAAGAATCTATCAGAGCTGCTCTGCTGGAGGAGGAAGAAGGCTATGTGAAACAAGCTAGCAAGTATATATACACAACGTCTTTGTGTCAAGATATCGCTCCAGTCCAGTACAGCTACCCCTTTCATTTTCTGGACTAAGACATACTGAAACATTTTTCAAAATATCTTCTTTAGTTTTGGTTTGGAATGCCATGAGTAAATGAGTAAATAATGACATTAAAGGTTGAGAAACACTGCGTCAAACAGACATCTTTGGCGGTTGTTTTCAGTGTCCCATATTTTTCAGAATCTCAAATGCAGCGTCTTTAAGAGAATATGTCAAACTTTTGACATGTAGCACAGAGGATCAATGCCAGCTTTAAATCAATGGACCAATCAGATGAATCTGGGGATGTGATGAGAGACTCAAGTGCATTCAGTGTGTAGCAATGGGAGTTAATGTACCTCTAAACATGCCTTCTGTTCAATTCCACTGCGCTCTCTCTCTCTCTCTCTCTCTCTCTCTCTCTCCCTCGCTGCTTTTAACGCAAGAGCACATTCTGGACGGCCTCTCGGAGGGTGTCTTGCATGAGTATTTGTTTGTGACAACGCTCTGACAAACAAAAGCCTTTTTCAGACTGGATTAGTTTTGTATGGAGAGGTGAGGTGGGGTAATATAATAATTACCAGACTTTCTCCATTATTTTAATCCCATCTGAATTGGCCATGTCAGTAATTTTTCTGACTTCGTAAAGATTGTGAATTCCAATGCTGGTAATGATTACACCACCTTTTACCTTTATTGAAATGTTCTAAAACAAAATAAACAATCTACCTTTCAATGTTCCATCTTGTCTGTTGTTCACAAAGCAATCTTGTGAGAATTAACATGCTGGTAAAACTCTGCTCTCTGCAGCCCACATTTCATTAAACTACCGCTGTACATCAAGTGTGGACATTTTAGCATATTTTTTTCACTGAGTGCTTTTTAATTTTGAAAAGATGCTGAATGAACAGATTACATTTTACTTATGATAAATAATCTGAAATGAATTTTAAACTGCTTTTTAATGCATATAGCATTTGTTAATTTGTTAGCATTTGAAAAGCGGAAGTGTTTTCAGTTTATTTATACCTTTGGCATCTAATTTTACAGTATAGACCATGAGATTGGACTCAAACCCACATTCCAGCAGCTTTTATGTGTCACGACACACAAGCTTGTAAACTACCCACTGTGCAATGGTTTCAAACTAAGCATGTCATTTTGTGATTGGAGCAAGGAGACAAGGGGAAGTTACAAGTGATTGTACATTGTTCAAAGATTGCTGTCTGCTTCGTTCTTTGAACAATTTTTTCAAAAGAAAAAAAGAGAATCAGACTAGGACAATGTGCATTGTGCAAATGGTCAGCCTTTTTTTATGTGCACTGCAGGATTATAGATTCAACAATGCAAGCAAGACCACTATTTTACTGAATATTCAATACCAAATATATGGTTATGCTTCATGTTACGCATTTTATGCATACAAAATGAAATAGCTAAATGAGTGAGAGCAATGCATGAATGCAGTAAACAAACCTATTTCAGTGATTTCAACATAGATCACTTATCTTGTGCGAACTGGCGTTAAACATTACATATGTCCAGAAAC
Organism: Sinocyclocheilus anophthalmus; assembly: GCA_018155175.1. Classification (NCBI taxonomy): domain Eukaryota; kingdom Metazoa; phylum Chordata; class Actinopteri; order Cypriniformes; family Cyprinidae; genus Sinocyclocheilus; species Sinocyclocheilus anophthalmus. The sequence goes on along the minus strand of JADLZN010006917.1, from coordinate 47,622 downwards.
AATTACTTTATGGACATATGTCCTAAAAACTAATCCCGTCCTAATACGGTTTAAGACATTTTTTATTTGGGATTACAATCCAATGACATTTTCATAAAACAACATACTAATCTTTGTATATCCTGCAAACAGTTGCTTAAGAATTTATTAAATTGTTTATGTACATACCTATGTGTGTGTGTGGGTTTTCATATATATATATATTATATATATATGAATTTATTACATTCTTAAGCAACTGTTTGATCTAAAATTACAAGCAAGGACTGCTAAAATCATCTTCTCCAATAAGGAAGCTTTCATACTAAAAATTCACAGCTATGGGGGTTAGCGTCTGGTGGGGGGTAAATACAAAATCCCATTTATAATTTAATTTAATTATAATTTATAAACTTGCGCTGAAAATTCACCATTTACCTTGCTTTTCCATACTGATAGGCAAAGGATTTTTGGATCACATTGTGATGCAGAATGCATAATTACGTAGACAGCGCAAACTATTTTTACCTCCTCTGGTTCTAATCTTCTCGAATAATTAGCATGCATGGCACGAGGCTTAATGCTAGAGTCAAGATAAACAGACTGTATGATGGGAAATAAGCCCACTGCTGGGATTCTCCTGTGTGTGGCAGCATGGCAGATTTGTTGGACCCCGGGCTCTTTGACACTTGCACTACGGACAGCTGATAGGTGACATTTTTAACAGTCTATTAATGATGGCTCTGGGAATAAAGCATGCATGAGATGTCTGCTCTTTAAAGTGGGTTGAATAGGCAAAGAAAAAATCTCAGAAAACCTGAGAATGAAAATTCGGTCTGGGACCCACAATATATCTAATTTTCCAGACTCTTTCAAATGCATGAAATGAGTAAGACTTGAGAGCCAGGCATGCTCTAAGGACCAACTGTGCTAACTTAATATTTCCTCATTGAAGATAGAAAGTCTTATTTAAGTTTGTTCATAGAAGTTCATTGCATAAAGAATGGGATATTTAATCACATATCAAAAATTGAATAGTCCCTTCTGTCTGCTTATATTAATTGTATAAACAACGGTAGTGTGGGCTAAACTACAATAAAATGGATGGCTCATCCTGCACTACACTGATTTTTGCCCTTTAAATAAATAAATAAATACATAAATAAATGCTGTTCTTTTTATTCAGTAAAAAACAGTTGTGCTGCTTTTTGTGGATTACATCCAACTGTGATATATAGTGTTTGTAACTTTGTTAAACATTTATTTGAGCAGCAATCAGCATATTAGAATGATTATGGATCATGTGATACTGAAGACTGGAGGTATTGATGCTGAAAATTCAGCTTTTCACAAATACATTTTTAAATAAATCAAAATCGAAATTAGTTTAAATTGTATTCATATTTTACAATATTACAGTTTTTTACAGAATTGTTCATTCACTAAGCAAGAGACGTCTTTTAAAAACAATGAATAACCTTATTGACCCCGCCCCCCCAATTGTTTTATTGTTAAGGGATGATTTTCTTCGATCTGCTCAAATACTGTTAAAACAATATAACAGTGATTTTGTGGGGCCATTAAGTTTGTTCCATCTTGTCCGATGTTCACCGTGACCTTCACTGGTCTGTGATAAGATCCAGGCTGTCTGTCCTCATCCCCGACTCACTGGCAGAAGTAGAGATAAGCTGAAGGGGAAGAATAGGTGGAGAGGGGTCTTATCATAGTCAATGAGTGTCCTGGGGCAGGAGAAGGAGGTTTGGGATTCCTCAGGGAACGAGAAACGAGGAGAGAGGTCTCAGAAACATTGCAGACGTGCTCGTGGTCTCACACTCCCCGCACTTGTTCTCTCTCAGGACAGGCAGCGTTCCTGGCAGCTAGACAACACGCTTCAGTCGCGCAGGATGAGCTGGAACGTCTGCGGCCCGTCCCGATGGAGAAAGGCTACAGGAAATTCCTACCTTGGACTGTTTTCTGACATTCCGACTCTTGGCGGAAAAGCGCCAAGCATCCCTAGCAGAGATAACGGATGACCCAGGTCACCTCAGCCTAAAACTGCTGGGATCAGAATAGTGCAGAAGGAAGCGGATGCGGAGTGATTAAATGATTTTTGATCTTCGAAAACATGGCCGGAAAAGATGGAAAAGCAAAGCATTTTTGTTCACAATCGACCGTTAACCCATGCAGAACACAGTAAAGAATGTATTAGGAACCGCAGATCCTGAGAACTGTTGACTGACAAAGATGGAGGAATGCAGATAAATGTCACCACATCAAAGCCTGAACAAAACCAATTCTCAGGGAAAACCACAGCAAGGTCTGCGGTACAGAGGATCAGGGAGAAAAAAATATTAAAAGGCAGAGTTCATCTCCACATGAAAATGTAAATCTTGTATGACTTTCTTTCTTCTGCGTATGACACTAAAGGAGAACTTCTGAGGAATGTACAGGTCAGTCTTTCCATGCAATTAAAATAAATAAGGATTATGGCAATAATCCTATCAACATTTCTCTTTTTGTTACACAGAGGACTGTAAGTCATACGGGTTTAGAAAGACATGAGGATGAGTTCATTTTGGGGTGAACTAATTCTTTAAAGTCGCTTTCCAAAGCAAAACATCCAGTGCAAATAACTTCACAGGACTTTGGAGTACAGCACCACAGCAGGCCAAATAAAGGTAGAACATGAATGCAAGAGACTCTACATGAATTACTAACACACAAATCCCATTTCAAAGAGGGGCAAGACTGAGTGGAATAATCTCCTAAAACCAGAGCAAGTACAGCTTTTAATCCCACTCTCTGAGCATTACTGATATTGTCCATCATGTATGCAGCTGGAAGATGATATATGTGGCGCTTTGCACTTCACACCACAGCACAAAGCAGAGAAACACCACATTAGCCCCCCGCACTCAAGAAACTCCTCAACCTGGAGACCAAAGTGGAGAGAGAAGGAGAAGGTGGTTCGCATTGTAAGGCTGATGACTCCACTTCACTGCTCTTAAAAGCTTTTCAGTTCCTCTCTGCATTAATTGTGTATGGGGAGCGCAAGGTTCAAAGCAGTTTAATAACAAGCCTCTACATTCACCTCTGATAACCTGTCACTATATCTCTTCACAGCATGCACACCATGCATTACGCACATGTGGCCATTTTTGCACGCAACCATGGGCCAGGTATGTGCACGCCTGTACAGGAGAGAGAAAAAAGCCCCTAAGAATGTCTCTGAACGCCTCCGTACAGAAACAACAAGCACTCTTGCTTCACTCGGTTCTCACGCAGCTGCAAAACACTGGCACGCCTCCATACAGATGGGAGAGAAAAAGAAAAGAGACATGTTCCAAAAAGCAATAACAGCAGCAAAAACCATTAAAACACATTTTATTATAATAGATTATTACCAGAGTTGGGGAGTAATGATTAAATGTAGAAAAGCCACTAATTTAACTGTATTTTTCAGTAGCCTGACAGTAGCTCAGCTGCTTTTAAAAAAAGAATAGCTTTTCTAGTAACAAACTACTTTTTCAACATGTAGAGAAGTAGTGTGATATAACTCTACATTACTATTACGAAAACAATACAGGCACCAATTCATTTTTATATTTAGACTTATATTTAGAAAAGATATATGTGATCCTGGAGCACAAAACCAGTCTTAAGTAGCAGGGGGTATATTTGTAGCAATAGTCAAAAATACATTGTATGGGTCAAAATGATCGATTTTTCTTTTATGGCAAAACTCATTAGGTCCATAATTACAATAAAGAACATGTTTCCTATGCATAATTTTGTAAATTTCCTACTGTAAATATATCAAAGCTTAATTTTTGATTTGTAATATGCATGGCTAAGAATTAATTTGGTCAACTTTAAAGGCGATTTTTCAGTATTTAGATTTTTTTGCACCCTCAGATTCAAGATTTTCAAATAGTTGTATCTCGGACAAATATTGGCCCTATACTTACAAACCATACATACATGGAAAGCTTATTTATTTATTTCAGATGATGTATAAATCTCAATTTGGGTGTAAAAATGTACCCTTATGACTGGTTTTTGTGGTCCAGGGTCACATATACAGTATTGTTTTTGTAGCAAATATACAAAATGCATATTTCAGAATCATTTTCTAATATGTATTGCAATATTTTTACTAATATACAATATCTAATTCCAATGCTGCTGTTCATTATTATTATTATTATAATTCATTAATTTTTTTACAGCTTTTTTACATTAGTATTTTTTATAGTTTTTTGGTCATTGTAAATTACCGGTCCAATTTTAAAAACAATAATATACATAAATACACAGCATACATACATATATATTTTGTATTATTTTGTAAAAACAGAATCTATCTATCCATCCATCCATCCATCCATCCATCCAATAACATATAAATACTTTGTTTTGTAGGAATACAATAAGAATGCAGAATAATTTTCTAATATTTACCGCAATATTTTTGTAAAATTATATTAAATGCTGCTGTTCATCATCAAGTTTTTTTGGTAGTTATTGTAAATTAATTTGTAAACTGTTGCAAATATTATATACACAAAATATGAATAAAAAGTGGTAATTAAAGGCTTAATTTAGATTTTGGTAAATATGGCAAGTCAAAGTCTTTGGCTTTGATTCAGTAACTGGCTTTTATGGTAACAAGCTACAGTTTCAAAATATGTTCCCAACACTGACTATTACAATAAAATAGTTTTGATATTGAAGGTCATAGTCACTGTCCTCTGAATACGGGTGGAAGTCAGCTGTGAGTGAGTGCATACAAAATCTGTACCTTTCATTACTCCAAATGAGGAGTATTTCCATAGTGCTTAAATTTATAAGCATGACATATTGCCTCCCGCATTATCTCCTCTGAACACCTTGGGCTAAAGGACCAAACCAGGCCAATGAGGCCGCAGTAGGGAAATCTGGCAGAGGCTGAGGTGGAAGGAAAGCCTAGTTCATATCAAGCACCTTTTCAGCTGACTTGCTCATTTGGCTTTGAAAACGGTCTTTTAGGAGCATTTTGAAAATGACCCCAGCAGCCTACTGATGGCTCACTGAATGCAGCAGAATTGGGCGAGTTGGTGTCTGCTGAGCTGGGCTCATATATCTGTGAGAAGATAGATGGCTTCCCTAAGGAGCTTAGAGTAAGAGGCCCAACAGCCAAACGGGGTGGAACTTTAATCAAAGCTGACTGCTGCGACTTGCAACTTTTCCGAAATAGAAATTAAGCCTTTAATCGCCACTTTTTTCATATTTTGTGTTTTGGCCCTGTAAAACCTAATCCCTGAGTGTTTGCGAGAGTGCTGTCATGCTTTGAAGGCCTCGCCGTCCGACGTTACTCATGTAAGTCACGTTCAAACGCAGGAGACGGGGTGGGATCAATAGGCGGATGGAAGATGCGCGCTGAGCGCAATGGACAGCGACCGTCTAAACATAATATTTGTCTTGGCTACTTTCTGCAGCTGTTTAGAAGTGAAGAGTGCGTGAAGAGGTGTTGATGAGGTTTTAAAAGAATGGCAGCTCGTTAGCTTCTTGAAGTATAGCACACAAAGATTGAAGTACCTGCTCTTCAATCAATTAGCTGCTTGTAACAAAGCGTCTGAGAGCATCAACACTGAAAATCCAATTTTCAAAAAGATTTTTACACACTGCCGTTAAAAAGTTTGAGGTCATAAGCTTTTTTATAGTTTTTGAAAGAAGCCTCCTACACTCTAAAAATGCTGGGTTGTTTCAATCGGTTGTTTCATCGGTGCAACTTTAATCAGTGTTTATTACCCTTTTTAGGAAATTAGGTTATTAATATGTGTGTAAGATATGTGAAGTTTAGTATTGAACGTAAACTTGTGATAATTGTAGAATATTGAAATAAGTGAAAAGCTGTTATTTCAAACAGTATGTGTTGTACGACACTATATAGAAGTTATTAACAAAACCTGCAAATCTTAATTTCTCCACATAATAAATTGGAGCCTCTTGTTAATGTATGCATGCTCCGCCTTGCAAGAAGGCGATTGGGAGATCGCGTCATGGGACGGACTTATGCAGCGGATCAAAAACCCAATGCAGAACAGATTTGCTTGCTTGCTTTCGCCTGTCGCCGTGTTAAGAGCACTCCAACTTGTGCTCACACACTTACCATCAAAGCGATCGGTCATCTAAAACTCAAACACTTCAGTGAACCTTCGCGATCGTCAAAGAACTCTGAGTCTTGCAAACTCAGACTGTAGCAAAACTGCTCAAGCTTCTGGCGTCATCAAGAGACCAACCAATCCAACGAGGGGTCTCCCAAAAGGACGTCACCCAAACGTCACCTCAGTAACCAATCAGCAACGGGGTTCCCTCAGCAGCCATCCAGGAAGCCCGTGTCAGCAACGACATCATCTCAGCTTTTCAGCTGTCAACCAAGCAGAACGCAAGTAAACAAACAAAATCTTATCTCTGCTGAACTGGTGTCGAGCTACTTTAAGCAGTAAACATAAGCTAAAATTCTCTGCTTTGTGAATTCTCTCAGGTGAATTTAAATCACTCGTGAAAACGAGTTAGAACTTTGAAACTTCATGCAACTCCGTCAACTCACATTCTAAAGAAACTGTATGTTTGTGTGTATTGTGTGTTTAGCTTAGTTTTGATGTAATCTACGATAGCCAATAAAATTCATGTTTCATTTATAAAAAAAAGAATGTCTTGGTTCATATAAATGTTAGGTCTAAAACTGTTGGGCCAAGATTACTTGTGCAGTACCTAGCTCGTAGCTTACTTATAATGATTACTATAATAGCTTAGAACTTATCAAAACATGTATTAACCTGTGGCCAGGGAAAATACAAAGATTCAAGTTGTTAAAACTATAAGAATCAACCGGCGCGTCGGCGACGACTTGATTTTAAAGTGTAAACTATCAGATTTGAATTCAGTTTTAATCAGCTTGACTCAGAAGAGTCCTTTCAAAACCTGAGCTAGAAATAAAATTAATGATTAATTCCCTTATAGAATTAACGACTTACAAATGAGTTAATTTCATTACACGTAATTAATTCGAAATCATTCTAATATGCTTGATGCTATGATTTGATGCAAAGGAAACATCACTTGTTATGTATTATTGCATATTATATTGGATGTATTATATTGTAAATTACAATTTACAATGTTGCGCTGTTTATTTTTAATTTTTTTGCACTTCAAAAGTACTGCATTTACTTAAAATAGATTTTTTTTGTAGCAATTTTATATATTACCTACTATTCACAGACTTTTGAACGATAATGTGGTTAGCTTAATTAAATGTACTTTTGCCATGAAGAAAATGAACCAGATGCAAATTGAAGTATAATCTTAAAGTATACTTTATATGTGACCCTGGACCACAAAAACCAGTCATAAGTCCCGCTGGGGTCTATTTAGCAATAGCCAAAAAACATTGTAGGGTCAACCAATATCGCATTTTTTTTTCTTTGATGCCATAACAATCAGTGGCTATTTAAGTAACGCAACTCATGTCATGAAAGAATTTACGTGAAATTTACACCAGAAATATATCAAAAAACGTAATTGTGGATAGTTAATATGCATAGCTAAGAAACTTCATGTTGGACCAACTTTAAACGGAGATAATTTTCTTCAATATTTATTCCATTAATATTTGATTCTTTTTGTTTTTTTTTTTGTTTTTTTATTGGATCCTTTTATCCGGATTTTTTTTTTTTTTTGGTTTTATTTTGTTGCCATCAACCCCCAACCCCCTCACGAAAGGGATGCGATTCCTAGATTTTCAAATAGTTGTATCTCAGCAATATGACGTACAAATCTCAATTTAAAAAAAACAAAACAAATTGACCCTTAGACTGGTTTGTTTGTTTTCCATGGGTCAAATACGCATTGAGAAAAAATAACCCCAGTAGCTGCTTAGTGAACGCAACATAACCTCTCCATGATGTGTTTTAATTCTATAAAACCCAACAACCTTTCATCTCTAAGCAAAAACTGCTAAACAAACTTAATCTAGTACTTTCCATGAGATACTCCTCACCAGTTATTGATAATACAACATAATACATATTTAATTATTTAAATAGCCCTAAATAATGTGGTCAATTCATCTTCCTTATATTCCGAATATAGAATAAGTTACGCTTCAACACATAGAATACCTTCTAAAAACATTATGATGATTAGCAGAAGGAAACATGAATCATATCAGCAAAATATGAACAAAAATTCACAACTTGTTTACCAGGACATTGAGATGTGCAACACCATAGAAACCACGTTGCAGGAGAGCAGCCTCGTTTGGTCCTCACACATAAACTGTCAATATGCAATCCTTCTGCACTCGTTGACTAAGAGGAGAAACGGCAGGACCTCGATTAAACGCGTGAACAGTTTGAATCATCATCATCCACCGTGAAGCTTACGTACAAACAAGGATTTCTCATTTTACTTGAGTCGGAAAGAGAGATTAAAAGTTTGAGCCATGACCCTCCTGACGGAGTCTTTGCTCTCTCTCTCTCTCTTCATCTATCTCTCTTCTTCTCTTCAGGCTGTGGATTGGAAGTTCAAAGTTAGACAGGTTCAAAGCTTCAGAAGGGGAACATTCAAATAAGCCTCTGCAACGTAGATACAAACCCCAATCCAGACGTTTTGCATTAAAAGTAAATTAGTTAAAGTGCATTTTGAAGCTGGCGTCTTTTTAAGGGCCTTTCCCCCTTATTTAGCATAACTTTTTTAAACGGAACGAGTCAAGACTGTTACAGGTTCCATGCGGAATGTGTACAACAAGCATCTACGGCACAAGAGGTAAATATGGATAGAACATTCCAGTGAGTCATTCAAAACCGAGGTGATCCTCTCAGTCCGCCGGGATTCCTAGAGGAAATTAAATGTCGATCTGGATGCTGTAACCTTTGCATACTGCCAGCCTCTTTTCTGTTTCCCTGCAAGAAGACCTTGGGACAAAAGAGGAGCAACTTTCTCAGGTATCGACTTTCAGCAACACACAATGAACTTCGTCTAGCACAATCGAGACAGTTTCAGCAGAGCCGCGTCGTTTTCTTCAAAAACCAGAAAGGGGCGAGCGTCAATGATCGGAATTTCCTTTGTGCGAGCTGGTGTGAACAAAGAGGTCAACCGGGATACGAGATCACATGTGCCCTCTATGCATGCTATTATAATGCTGATGCAGAAGTCAATGGTGCCAGATTACGACGGTGTAGAGGCCTCTACGTGGGCTCGTATTTACAAATCCACCCCATGAGAACTTAACAAGCACATAACTCTAGCGGCATTAACCCGCTCTTCTCTTGTAACTCGACCTTCGCAGGGATAATTGAGGCTGATCTGAAGGAAGGAAGGAAACGTGATCTGAACCCCAAACAACAAACAAAACAAACAAAAACAACAAAAAAAAAAAAACAAACACCACCCATCTTTAAACAAACAACCACCAAACCCCCCCCACCCAAACCCAACCCCAAAACACAACAAAAAAAAAAAACCAACCCCCCCTTCGCCAAAAACCCAACGCCCAACAACCACCACAACACCACACACCCACCCCCCCACCCCCGGTGGCACACAACCCCAACACACAACTCCCCCCCACAAACAACCACCCCCCAACCCAAACAAAAAACAAAAACTCCAAACCACAAACAAACCCCCACCAAACCCCAAGCACAAACAACAACAGACCACCAAACCCAAACCACACCCCCAACCTCCCCAACAAAACAACAACAAACCCCAACAAACCTAAACCCCCCCCCCACCACCATTCCACCAAAAAACCCTACCAAAACCCACCCAACCACAACCCCCCCCACCCCCCCCAACACCCCCCTCCCAAACCCCCCCCCCCCCAAAAAACCCCCAACACCCAACCCCGCCCAACCCCCCACCCCCCAAACCCACACCCCCCCACCCCCACCCCCCCCACCACACCCCCCCCCCCCACCCCACCCCAACCCTCCCCCAACCCCATTCTCTCACCCCCCCCTACACTTCCACTTCCACACACAAAACTCACCCCTCCACAACACCCACACACCCCCCCCCCAACCCCCCCTCCCCACCCCCACAAACCCCCCCCCCTCCCCCCACACCCCCCCCCCCCCCCACAACCCCACCCCCCCCCACCCCCTCCCCCCACACCCCCCCCCCCCCCCCCCTTTCCCCCCCCCCCACCACCCCCCCCCCCCCCCCCCCCCCCCCCCCCCCCCCCCTCCCTTCCCTCCCCTTCCTTCCCTTTCCCCCCCCCCCCCTCCCCCCCCCCCTTTCCCCCCACCCCCCCCACCCCCTCCCCCCCCTCCCCCCCCCCCCCCCCCCCCCCCCCCCCCCCTCCCCCACCCCCCCCCCCTCCTCCCCCCCCCCCACAAATCCCCCCCCCCCCCCATTTTCCCCCCACCAACCCTCCCCACCACCACAATCCCACCAAAAACACCCACCCCCCCCCCCCCCCCCCCACAAACCCCCCCCAACACCCCAACACCCCACCCCCCCCCCCCCCAACACCCCCCCCCCCCCCCCCACAACACACAAACCCAAATACCCCAACCCTATAAACAACACCCCCACACCCCCCACCCCTCCCAACCCCCCCCCCCCCCCCCACCCCCCCACCCCCCCCCCACCCCCCCCCCCCCCCCCCCACCCCCCCCCCCACCCCCCCCCCCCCCCCCCCCCCCCCCCCCCCCTCCCCACACTCTTCGATCCCCTGCTCATTCTGGACCCTAACACGTCTTGTCCATAACCACCTTGCACCCCCACACCCAACCCCCTGGGACAAGCCAGGATTTGTTGTTTTAGGCGCCCCCCCACCCCCCCCCCCCAACCCACCCCCCCCCCCCCCCCCCCCCCCCCCCCCCCCCCCCCCCCCCCCCCCCCCCCCCCCCCCCCCCCCCCCCACCCCCCCCCCCACCCCCCCCCCCCCCCCCCCCCACCCCCCCCAACCCCCCCCCCCCCCCCCCCCCCCCCCCCCCGCCCCCCCCCCCCCCCCCCCCCCCCCCCCCCCCCCCCCCCCCCCCCCCCCCCCCCCCCCCCCCCCCCCCCCCCCCCCCCCCCCCCCCCCCCCCCCCCCCCCCCTCCCCCCCCCCCCCCCCCCCCCCCCCCCCCCCCCCCCCCCCCCCCCCCCCCCCCCCCCCCCCCCCCCCCCCCCCCTCCCCCCCCCCCCCCCACCCCCCCCCCCCCCCCCCCCCCCCCCCCCCCCCCCCCCCCCCCCCCCCCCCCCCCCCCCCCCCCCCCCCCCCACCCCCCCCCCCCCCCCCCCCCACCCCCCCCCCCCCCCCCCCCCCCCCCCCCCCCCCCCCCCCCCCCCCCCCCCCCCCCCCCCCCCCCCCCCCCCCACCCCCCCCCCCCCCCCCCCCCCCCCCACCCCCCCCCACAAACCACACACCACCCACTCCAAAAAACACCCACACCCCACAAAAAAACAAACCCACCCACCCCCCCCCCCCCCCCCCCCCCCAAAAAACACACCAAAAACCCCCCCCCCCCCCCACCCCAAAATCTCAAACACCCAGACAAACACCCCCCCCCCCCCCCCCCCCCCCCCCCCCCCAAAAAAAAAACCCCCCCCACCAAACAAAAAAAAGTTAGGTGGCATTGAAAAAACAAGGCACGGATGTAATTCTGGTCTTCTGCAGCTGCGAATGATTATACTGATGGGTGCGAGTGTATTCACAGGTTGGGAGCTCTGTGTGAGCTTCTGTGTTTTAGCACTGATTCAGCAATCAGGGTCTTTGTAGCAGGTCAGCATTGCGTTTCAGTGCCGAACAGAGAATGGCTTTAGGGACTGCAGACTCATCTAATATGATAATGAGTTGTGCTCAAAGGAACAGCTGGGCAGTTCTGGCTGATACTATGCATGAAGCATTCCACTATGAAGGCCAACAAATATCGCAAAGAATGAGTTAGGTTGATGCTAATGAAATGAAATTAGTTTACTGAAGAGAAAAAAAACGAATTTGCATAAATGATGGTTGCAATACATGATGCAGGACAACAACGATTTTACCAAAGAGATCACCTTGAACTATTTCACTCAAAACCGGTCAACATGAACCCTTTCTGTTGCTCACTTAGAGGAGTCTGAGCTGCTTCTATAATAAAGAGCTAATAATAGTGAAAACAGCTGTGTAATGCAAGACACTGCAGGCAAAAACACTGCTTTTTCATGCACTGGTCAATTTTGAGATTTTGGGCAATTTGTCTTTTTCTTCAATGGAAAGAAAACATCCAAAATACATTTTTATCTTGTTGCACTTTATCTATTTGCGTCTGTAGATTCCAATTTAAAAGCTGCTTTCTCCACTTTCCTAGCATTAGATGCACAAAACCTTTACAGCTTTTCCCAAAACTTACATTTTGAAGGTTTTTACAGAGGGATTTGTTCATACATCATTTTTCATATGGCTCATATGATCATTTTTTCTGTTGACAATATTTTCTGATTTATGAAAAGATATCAAAGAAAAGATATCAAAAATCCCAGCTGTAAAAACAAAACAAAATGAAACAAACTTTGAACCTCGCTTTATCCAATGTTTAGATTTTTGTTCTGAAAATGTATGCAAATTAGTGCAGATACAATGAAAAGTTTCAACGGAAAAATTAAAGTTTGGCCTGAAAATGTACTGAATCTCAGGCCAGCCAAGATTTAACTGAGTTTGTTTCTTCTCGAAACAGATTTTGAGAATGTAGATTCCCCCCACCCCCCAACATAACTTGATCAAATTGGAGCCCTCTGCAGTGAATGGGTGCCGTCAGAATGAGAGGCCAAACAGCTGAAAAAAACATCACACTAATCCACATAACTTCAGTCCATCAATTAACGTCTTGAAAAGCTGCACGTTTGTAAGAAACAAACAACATAAGGAAGAAACAAAAGGTTGTTTTAACTTTTTCCCTTTTCTTTAAATCGGTCGCTTCTGGGCCCAAAATCCAAAATACACTTCCTCAGCAAAAAGGGACAATCTCTGTGTCCTCTCACATCAAAATCCACCACAATATTTGTTTAGAAATGGTTTTTTTTAGGACTGTTGGTTTGGCATACGTATGCAAATGGTGCTTGATCTGTGCACATTTCTCTCCTGATTTAGACGAGATTATTATTATGTATAGAGGATTCAATTTTTTGCCGTAAACAATGGTTTGAGGTTAAAAAAAACTTCTTAATGATGAATTTGTTCCTTACAAACACACTTCATCTTCTCACTTCACAAGATGTTAACTGATGGACGGAAGTGGTGTGGATTACTTGGCTTCCGTGATGCTTTTAGCAGGACTGTTGGGACGTCTCAGTCTGACGGAAACCATTTCACTGGCGAAAACAAAGCAAGTGAGGCACCAAGTGATTTGTGTTTTTTTGAGGTGATATGTGATGCAAATGTATGAGTGTGAAAAACGTGGTGGCCTGAGGAGGAGTAAATTTACAGCAAATTTTCATTTTTGCGTGAACTATTCCTTTAATTAGACAATGCCTCATTTGCATATTAAAAAATTACATTACAGAAAACTTGTAACACTAAGAAAATTGCAACTCAAATGGGGAAGCATGGTTATATCTATTAGTTAATTTTTTTTCTACTCGGGGTTGTCTTCCTCTTTCCTCTAAGAATCAAGTTCACGGAGGCTCAGACCTCTTGAGCTTTTGTCGAAAACCGCTGAGATCGCTAAGCGAGGTCCGGTACCTGACCTGATGCTCGAGGGGCGGGTTTGTTGACGTCCCACCAGCTTGCAGAGAGCGCAGATCAGCTGGTCGTCCACCACACAGTACATGTTGACCTTCTCGTTCTCGTGCTCCAGGCAGGCCAGCCCACGCAGCTGAGCGTCCGCCACCGGCTCCACCAGACGATGGCTGGTGAAGGGCTTCTTATTGGGGTGCGTGGCCCGCAGACAGCGGTCGCAGTACGACACCTCGCACGTCACGCATGTCTTGACGGCCTCCCGCGGGGGCTCCTGATCACAGAACTGGCAGCCGACACGCTCTAGGGACATGGCGCTACTGGCGGGGCTGCCCCTCGTGCTCCCGCCGAGCGTGGCGCTGTAGGGTCGCGGCCGGCGACTCTCGTTGGGCGAGTTGGGCCCGCTGACGGAGGCCTTTTGGAAGCGGTCGATGATGTTCTGCAGCGTCACATTGCGCTTCAGGCCCTCCAGGCCGCGCTGATTCAGTGTGATGACGTAGCGGCAGGTGGGGCACTGGAAGGCAGAGATGGACTCGAGAGGCTTGGTGCTGGAGCAGTGCGAGACCAGGATGCGGTGGGCGCAGTTGAAGCACAGGCTGTGGGCGCAGGGCAGCAGGAGGGGGTCCTCAAACAATTCCAGGCAGATTGGACACGTCAGCTCGGACTCCAGTGTTTCCATCTTCAATTGAACCGATCTAAAGGTGACATCAAATCCCACAGAAGCTGGTCAGTCACCTGTGCGGCGGATAGCTACGGGTTAGTGGCAAGCAAAAAGCAGCAGAAAGAGAAATTCCGCTCAAAAAGAAAAAGGTATACAAAGCCAGTGGCCAAAGTATTTAAATCAGTTGAAACCATTTAAATCAGCATACTGATAACAATAAAATTAAAATCAAAACTACATATATACTGAAAAAGAAAGGAAAAACTACTAAAAAAACATAATATTTTAATCAAATTATAGCTTTATTTTCTAAATATAATATATTAGATTATATTAAATAATATATTTAATTGCATGTGATAAAATAAATAAAAAAAACAAATTTTTTTTACTTAAAATCACAAACAATCTATACAAAGAAAAAAATAGAGAAAATAAATTTTTATTTTACTTAGATTGCTTTTTTTATTTGAATTCCTGATAATTATATTATTTACTAACCTTAAATTTCAAAACTAAAATACACTGAAAAAGAAAAAAAACGTGAAAACTAGAGAGAAATAAACTTTTTATCATGAAATGTATTTTGTTGGTAGAAAATACTATTATACATATCATCATATAGGCCATAAAATCATCATTTAAAAAATCAACGTGAAAAACATCAAAAGACGAGCAGGAAATTTTTTATATTACATTATATTATATTACTACTATATTTCTTTTTCTTTTTTCATAACAGTTTTGGTTGTGTATTGTATATGAATGTATAAGAATTATGCTAACAAAGTGAAATTGAACACTGAACTAAGCTAAATTTGTGATGACAAAAGCTAAATTAGAAAATAAATCAAACTAAAATAACCTTGATGACAACTGGAAAAAAAGGAGGGGGGAAATGAAATAGCAATTTATGAGCGCGCGTGAACAGAGCAAAAGAAAGTCCAATAGAGTTGTAAGCAGTTTGGTTAATGACAGCACACACACATTCAAAGCATTATCTCTGGCTCAATAGTGGCAGCGTGTGTAAGCTAATAGTTTTACAAGGAGAACATAAATGTCAAAACATGATCAAGGATTGCCTTCAAGCTGCATTGTCATCGTGACAGACGGGGATTAAAGAAGACTTTACGTTCCATTCACTAACGGAAACATGGTCATAACGCATCTGCTCTGGGCTAGATGAACAGTGAACACACACACACACAGACAGAGCACACACGAAACAACAAAGGCAACCAGAACCTCGGGAAATATCCGGGCTGAATAAACAACACAGACCGAAACAAAGAGAGAGACGCAAGATGTAACGAATGTCAATCAGACGAACGCAACATCCCTCTGCCACACTAAAACTAAGAGCGACACAATAAGATTTAATAAAGTTTAAAGGAAAGCTAAACCCCTGAAGTAAAAACAACTCATGGGCATTATTTTAATCATTATATTTGTGCCACGCTGCTGACTGTTTATAGGGGGCTTTAGCAGATTATGGATTTCTGCTTTGAAGAATATGAATGGGCGCCAAATCAGCACAGACACAGCATGAACCGGGCACCTGTGCCCCCAGCCTGCATCGCTAAAATGACAATCAGTATATTATCGCCCGAGCGTACTTTAATGTGTTTGTCTTTTCAGCTAATGAACTGTACTTCACATGTGATGATACATCGCCTGTTTGGTTAACAGTCATATAAACAAGGAAATGATGAAGAAATCACACTATATAATTAAATTTTATTACTACCTTTGAAGTAGGGATGTGCAAAATTATATATTTATAAAACTGATTAGTATTTGGGTTGTCTGAATGACTAGTCAGTCATAAAAAGCCCTGTATAATTATAAATAATTCTAAAATATACTCATGCCAGGCGTGTTTTTGACACCATGTGTACACCAAAAATGAGCAGAGCAGTGTGGTCAAACATAAATCATCACTCCCATTATAATCAATACAGCTTGTCTGCACCGGAGGCGTCTTATTTTGGAAATGTGATACAACTTCAGCTGTGGATGCTGCTTGTAGAAACAGAATTGCATGTGTACAGACAAAACTTATAAAAAAAGGACCAATGCAAGAATGTGCAGGGATATACATAAACATACGAACAAGCTAAATATCTATAACTAAAATAGCAATTCAATAGCATTAAAGTAGGGGACTTAAAAGCAATTTCCTGGAGCAGGTTATGGAGACGTTCAGCAATTGTTAGTATTAGTTTATTCAAAATTGTATGAAAAATTACCGTTTATTATTATTATTATTAGTAATAATAATAATAATAAAAAAATCGAATAAATACAGATAATAATAGAAAACAACAATAAGATCTAAAAATAAATAAAATGGTATATTTTAATAATAATAATAATTTATTGTATGATTAAATACGAACTAAAAACAAAATATTACATAATCGACAACAAAACAAAGTTATTATTAATTATCGTGAACAAATAATAAATACATAAAATAATAAGAACAAAACAAATACATTAGTTAATAAATAGTATAATAATAAATTATTATAATTTAAAAAATTAAAATATTATTATATAATGTAATAATAAATGATTAAGTATTATTATGGTTATTGGCAGTATAAAATAAAGAAAATTTAAAAACACAAATATGAGATAATAATAAGGGACAACAAAATATAATGCTTAGTTATTATTATATTGAATCACAAAATAATAGAATTAAAAATAAATAAATAAAATTAGTATTTACTATTTATAATAATATTAGAAGTATTAAATATAATAATTATTATTATAGTATGCTTCATTTTTTTTATTTCTCACTTTCTCTAGATTGTCCTTCTTGGGCATGTGTGCAGCCATGTGACTTTCATAGGATTGCTAGGACCCCGCTCCGGTGGCTTTTAACGATTTCCATCTCTGATGTTACATACAAATCAATGCAGAACTCCAAGCACACGTAAAAGGCTATGATCACATTGCAGTCTATCACATTTCCCCGCACCTTCTGATCTAACAGCGACACCGTCCATCTCCGCCCTATCATTCCCACATTAGGTTTCAGCTCCATCCTCTTAAATGGCTATTGTATTTGAGCGTGTCCAGAATCGTCAAAGACACACTCTTGACGGGCACACGGAATAATAGCCCAGCAGGAGCCAAAGCAGAAAACTGCCAATTATGGGGAAAAGCAACCTGAAGCCCCTGACTGCTGCTTAAAATTATCTGACAGCTCCTGTGAGGAGCCAAAAGCTCTTGAAGTCTGCAGACATACTGAGATCTTGTACTAAACCTTTAACTCGACAGGCACTTATGACGGCGAGCCAAGAAGGGCATGTGATTAAAGCAGCAGTGGACCAGGTGGAAACTGGATGAAGTCATTACTGGAAAAATTAAATAACATGCAGATATATGGTAATAAGAGCTTGTGTCCTTGTGTAATAGTCACCTTGATGGATATCAGGAGGATTCTGTGTGAATAATAATCCTTGAAAGTTTGTGTTAAAGTTACCGCAATATTCCGGTACTGACAACAACAATGAAAATTGAAAAAATTAAATATTGATATCATGTTAATTCTATGTGATAATATTGTAAATAATTAGCTTGACACTCCAACACAGTAGGTGGCAGTATGGTACCTTAATGTTGGTTGCCATCCTTCATGAAATAAAAAAGAAGACAACAGTGTATAGGTACCACATTAGATATGTATAGATGCCATATTCGACCGCTCCAGATACGTTGACGCGTCCGCAATTTTGGAACGGTCAACTTGCCGTCATTCACCATAATAATCAATGAATATTCAAAGATATACATGCATATAACTTGCTGTTGTAGACGCACACAATCAACTTGCGCTTGAGTGTTCGCAGACCGTTCCAAAAATGGCGGATGGCTTACTTATCACGGCCCATAGAAACAGTCACTAATGAGGCATTTAGGATTATATATCTATTGGTACAACTGCCACTCAAAACTTGAAGATGACAGACGAAAGTGAGACACCTGGAGAAAGTTTCACCAGGTTGGGAGTTTTTGGATTCTGTAAAAAATACGGGCTCTTTGACACAACAGTAGAATCCATCAAAGAGCAAAAATCTCCATTCTTGAAATTTGTTTAGTTGGTATCCAAACACATGGATTACATGTTGAGATACTAGCAATTTCTTTTATTATTATAAAGTGCAAAAAAGTGCTCAGTGCATATTAAAAACAACAGACGTTTCGTTCTTGACACAACACTGAGTGAAAATCTGATATCATGACAGTTTGTGTTTGAAATTTGAGTCATTGCTTGGTCCTCATTGGCCAGTTAGAAACAATGTTCTTTAAAAAACATACCTCTAAAATTAATTGGACATTTATGTGAACAGTGTGATTTGTGCTCGTAAACTGGTACAAACTGCATCAATGCTATTCTCACGGGGACCAGATATGAATTGCAAAGCATTTTTAACTGCCAAAAAAGACAAAAGAAAATTGTGGAGACTGTGAAACAGAATTGAGGCAAATACTCAAACTCAGTCAAATAAAAAGAGATCAAATAAAGAAGCCTTTTAGACCTAGCATTAGGCTACATCTAAAAAACAGAGTGAGTGAACAGAACTGTTATATAACTAACCATCTTGGAAAAGTTTGAATTGTTTCCCTTTAAAACACCGCTAGTTCCATTACAACCATCCAAACACAAGGGACTTATTACATTAGAAATAAGCAAAAGCTTGCCTGGCAATCTGACAATTGTGCTAAAATAGAATCCAGTGGTAAGTGGTGACTTTAACCAGGTATGCTATCTAATTTAAGACGACAATAAGTAACCATGTCAGGTGTTGATTTGAAAGTATGGCTGTTGGTAGGAATAACCATTAAGTGGCATTGCCTTCTCAAGAGACATACGAATGCTTATGCACACACACACAAGGTTTGTCAAGCATGGGAAAAACCAACGGAACAATAAAAATCCTCAGAAATTTTAACTTTGATTAGTTAACGTGTACCTTCAACATACTTTGTATATGTTAAAAAATATTCTTTCAAAATGTGATTTCGGTGATTGAGACCTTTGCCAGTTTTCAGCTTGGGCAAGCAATTCGCGGACCACTTTTCTTGCTCATGAAATCACCAACAGGCCAACAAACCAATGAAACCATGCAACAATAATGGCGATTCTTAGCAATAGAGCGCAGGCGCCAAAGCTGTTGTGAATCCATTGTTATGCAAACCCTCTGTAATAGGCACAGATTTGCAGAAAATTACCATCAGTTGGCAAATAAATTATATGTATTTGCAACATTTTAACATGAATGCTTTATGTTGTACCTCAAACAAATCCCTGAACTCATTCTCTCAAATGGCTTGGGTATGCTGAGCATTCGCAGCTTATATGAACTAAACGGCCCTAGTAGAAATGGCGGGGCTTAGTGAAGGTCGTGATGAGGTCAGCAATGGACTCCAGCATCCTCTACAGATGGTCTGATGTTCTGAATGCAGATTTTGAGACATTTTAAAACATACAGAGAGAGTCAGGAGAGTAAGCCAGAAGGTTTAGCACGTAAACGTCTACTTTAAGTGTGACAGGCAGAAGAAGGATGTGATAGACTGGAGAAGCGGAGAAGCAAACGGTTTACTCCTTTCAAAGGAAGACACCACATATAATCTGATTATGATGAAGTGCTCCATATGGAGGCTGATCAGTCTGCTTTTGCTCACGAACAGTCCCTCTCAAGCACAAACACACATGCACACGTTCTCAGAGCCGAGTCTGGTTTATTTGATCTGTTCTCGGCTTGATTAAGGCATTATTTTCCCCTTTGATGTAGACTCGGAATCAGAAAAAGACAAAAAGCAGTCTCTATAAGAGATGACTCATATGGTAATGGTTTAACAAAGTCACTTAGTGTTCAATTGCAGACACAAGTCTACATCAGGTGTCTAACACGTTCGCCTAAACACAAACCTTGATGCTGATATATTTGCTAATAACATCCAAATGTAATACATCTCTCTTAAACAATCTTACGACAGCCCACTCTAGAATACAAATACTAAGCAAGGCTAGTTTAAAAGATGGCAGTTGCATTTAATAGTCCTATCTCTGGCCTCCTGGGACTCTACTTTTCTGTGCCTGTTAGGACAGAAGGAAAAAGAAAAAACAATTCTCATGCGTCACTGAGAGGTATGGCATTTCTGGAACAATGACAATTAGCCTTGACTAAACAATAGAGACAGTTCACTTTTAAAAAGGCTCTAAGGTATGCTCTTCCTTGAATTATATGCATACACTGATAATGAGACAATGATCACTTACAACATATATATATATATATAGGGTCACTGAAAATGAAACTTTCTCTGCTATTTTTAGATGGACTAATCTGCTACAAGGGGTTTTAATGAATCTTTAGGGTTATTATATTCAT
The DNA here is from genome assembly GCA_018155175.1 of Sinocyclocheilus anophthalmus. Lineage (NCBI taxonomy): Eukaryota > Metazoa > Chordata > Actinopteri > Cypriniformes > Cyprinidae > Sinocyclocheilus > Sinocyclocheilus anophthalmus. The sequence continues at coordinate 26,875 of JADLZN010006917.1, read as the reverse complement.
AACACACATTTACTGTACACTCATTTATAGAAACAATTAGTTTAATTCACATTAGTTAATACTAAAATCTATCTATCCCCCCTGTAAATTGTTCCCCCTATCTATCCTTTTGGTATCCAATAGATCCCATGTATTGGTAATGTAAACAATACTTGAATCCTAAATCACACACGAAGCATTACATAGAAAGATCAGAACAGACAGACAGATAGAATTAATAATAGATAGATACAGCAACAGCCAGACAGACAGTACGACCGCTAGCAGAACAGAGATCGATAGAGCTAGATAAGATATAGATGATAGATCGATAGATAGATAGATAGATAGATCTTTCAGTCATGGCATAAGATATAACTGTATACATCCCAGCCCTGGTCTGCTATTCATTTATTTAAAAAGCAAACAGACAAAGAAACAAAAAAACTGTCCTTGGTTAAGCACGTCATAGGAGAAATATGTTTATACAATGCAAACTCCATCTGGGTCAGAAATTCAGGTGAATAGGAAATTCAGCATATCACATGACATCCCTTTAAACACTTTTCCATACCAGCAATTAGGGCTGGACAATAATTCAATATCAATATGTATCGCGATATAATTTTTTTTTCAATAACGGTGATATGATTTTTAAACACCTTTTCCGATATTTCGATATACATTACCTGTGTTTCCCATACATTGATTTATCTGTGGTGTTTGACTTAGTTGAATAAACAGGAGCACTGCACGTTTCAAAATCAAAAAACGTCGCGGGTGTTTTATATGAATGTACCTCTGAAGGGAACCGACTGTCTTCAGAAAAAAGTTTCGATGGCATTTTTAGTTGAGCTATAAGTAGCGTCATGAGAGCGAGCTGCGGTGATTACAGTCCCCCAATTTTACTGGAGAAACACGCTAGTTTTTTATCCTCTAAAGGTCTCCTGCTGGCAGAGAATGAGTGTGCATTTACATAACCTGTCTCCAGCAACATTTTTCCATTTTTGTTGTTGTTCAAAACTTTTTTTATGTTTTCTGCAAGCTATAGCGACTCGGAGCACTACAACATTGTCAGAGCCTAACGACCCGTCAAACGTTTTTGAACAGTAAGATTTTTAAATGTTGTTTTTGTTTTTTTTAAGAATTCTCTTCTGCTCACCAAGGCTGCATTTATTTGCTCCAAAGTACAGCAAAACAGTAACATTCTGAAATATTTTTACTATTTAAAATTGCTTTTAGTTGATAGATTTTAAAATGTAATTTATTCCTGTGATGTTTTTGCTGAATTTTCAGCATCATTACTCCCAGTCTTCAGTGTCACATAATCCTTCAGAAGTCATTCTAATATTCTGATTTGCTGATTATCAATATTTAAAACCATTGAGTAATTTTTTTTTCATGATTCTTTGATGACTAGAAATCCAAAGCAGCATTTATCTGAAATAAAAAGCTTTTGTATCATTATACACTATTCCATTCAGTATAATGTTTATTATTTTTTTGGGAAAGAAATGCTGCAATTAATAACTTTTATTTAGCAATGAGGCTTAAATTGATCAAACGTGATGATAACGGCCTTTCTAATGTACAAGTAGTGCTATTTCCAGATAAATAGTGTTCATAGCGGAATATCGGAATTATCGATATCGACTGATATGAAAAATTTTATCATGATAATTTTTTTGGCCATATCGTCCAGCCCTACCAGCAATATTTCACCTAGTGGCTGACTGACATGGATTTTAAAGTGGCTGATAACTAGAGAGCACAGTGGTCAATAAGACGCCAATCTAATACCCCACATGATATAGGGCTATCCAATTTATACTGGAATTAAACATTTCCTCAAAATTCGCCAAAATTTTGGATTTCGATACAAAGTAATACTAGTAGGACACTGTAATCCTTCATAAACCTGTCATAACACTGACCTACCATCCAGATGGCATTATATAGGCCAATCCAGTCAGGACACAAGATAACTCACTGTGCTAGCCTGCCCGGAATGAGGAAGTATGCTGTTTGATGTTTGTAAGTGGCTTACTATGGCGCTGGGTGGGCCAGTGGGTCAGACTCCGCCCTGCGGCCCAGACACTCTAATGGAGCCATTTATCTCATGTCAACCTGCAGCTGGTTACCGGTTCCCCACTGCCTCCTCTGCCGCTTGAGTAGCCAGGCAGCTGGAGTCACGGGCAGAGAGGAAGTCTAGACCGGACACAGCACCACTGGAGCACTACTGCAGCCCCACACCTCATGGATGGCTGAAGACACATCGATTAAAAATGAGCCACTGGACTTTGGGGATTCCCAGAGCTCTGCTGTTAGGACAGGTGCCAGGGAAGTCATTCGCAGTTTATCACCTCCGAATTTGTTACGACTGACCTCACGACAAGCCGAGCGGCAGCTGACGTGAGCAGGAGGGGTGCTTAAGAAAGACAGGATTCCCAAGGGTGGCAAATTCTACCCCGGAGGATTCTTAAAAAGAACCCTTTTGTGCTGGATAGAGTTCTTGAGTTGATTTACGGTCATCTGGAGATGAAAAGTTTTAGATTTTACTTCATAGGTTCTTCAGATCAGTGTATTGTTACATTGATTTATGAGATCTGTAACGCACCAGTACATAAAGTTCTATGTGAAAAAAAAATAAAAAATTCTCATATGGCATTGAATTACTGGTGCTTGCTAAAGCTAATACTGATGCTTGTACTCATATGAATGTTTATGCTACAGACACGAACATCTAAAATATGAAGGCTTGTCGAGCAGATCAGACTTAATGACAATTTTTCATAATATTCTCTTGGTGGATAATTAAAAGTGAAATTTGGTCTTTGCTATAAAATTAATTGATCACATTTTTGGTTTATTTGGTCTGAATAAATTAAAATGTTAAAATACTGTAAGTAAATTTAGACATCATAACAAGGGAAAAAAAATGGTTATTCATATCTGTGACTTGGTAAAGGTTAAGGGTTATTAAATTATTAGTCTTCTTAAAGATTAACTTTAAATGAGCGTTAGATAGGCTAATGTCATTGTACATGTAAAAATAAGTAAAATGGGCTTGCACTGTTAAATATAAAATATCAAATGACATGATAAATTGAAAATGATCTAATAATGGCAGAAAACCAATATAGTACAAACTTATTGTGAATAAAAAAAAAATTGGAGTTTTATACTCATGACAGGAGCTATATTTTTTTGAAAAAGCCTCTTACTCAGAATTAAGATTAAAAAAAATCTGAATTGTGAGATCTCGAAGAATATATGCACACAGTGTATCATAAATTATTACAAATTACCCTTAAGTGATCAGATGACGTGTTTAAGCGTCATACTGAAATAATCCCTAAATCACGCTGCATCACACAAACTCTTGAAGATCTGTCAATGCAGAATTTTCCCCTCACTGCATTACTACATAGCTTTGGGATACGTTTATGAAAAGCTCAATCCCAGGAGAGTACTGGAGTGAATAAAAGCATGCAGGTGTGTTTAACCCTCTGGGGTCTGAGGGTGTTTTGGGCCCTGGAGAAGTTTTGACATGTCCTGACATTTGTGCTTTTTTCAGTTGCTAATAAACATTTTAATGACAAGTTTAGTAGCACCATAATCAGCACAAAATGGGCTACAATAATATGTAAGCAGCATGAAAGTACATGTTTGTGTTTTTGAGAAAACAACGTTTATGCGTGCTTAGTGAAAACTAAAATTTTAAAGTCACTGAAGTAAGGCCATAAAACACATACAGAACATTTGTTCACAGGACTATTGAGAACAGATCTTGAAGTCTAGAATTTTTTCATCAGAATGATGTGAAAATCATCTTGTTTACTCACTCACAGAAAACAATATATTAATTTAAATTTTCTAAGACACTTTTTGTTTAGAAAAGGAATATGCGAGGGGGCGTGAATGGTCATGTATAATGAGTGATTCACACCTGAGAAGACAAAGGCCTGCATAATGAGCTGCATAATGAGCTGTCAGGTGTGTGACTGAGAGGGAATTGCTACAAGAAATAATGAGGAAAAATAAATGTATCTATTTTTTTGTTTGTAGTTTATTTAGAATATAACTATCACATAATTTTGGGAGTGTGCGCATCACATGGTCTTAGCTGTGGTCCAAGCTATTGTGCGGGGCAGGAATCTCAGAGCCTGTAGAACATGTCAACGTCAGTCTCTGTTTCCATGACCAAGTGGGCTGCTTAATTGCTTTGGCTCTCTTTGCAACAGGTCCTTTTACACTGTTATTCTCACATGTGAAATAAAAAAAGCAAGCATGCTGTTTACACAAACTACATTATTAACATTATTATGATGTTCACTGATACTAGTACTAATTTATCTAAACAAAGAACACAATTACCACATAGCAAACATATTTTACCACGAAGTAACTAAATCAAATGAAAGTAACATCTGTAAAATATTGAATGCACACTTCTGAATGGAGTTGAAAACTGAACGAGTGCCCCCTTCCTATGAGAGATGCAGGTGAAGGCAAGAGTGGTGTACTCCCCACAGTACCTTAGTATAGTATGCATACTTCATGAGAAAACAATGCCAATTCTTACATTTTAACAATATCAACCACAAATAATATTACCACAAATTCTAGGAATAATAACATTACAATTACTATACTGTGCACTTACTCAGTATGATTTTCCAGCGAACTCAAAACTGAACGACATGCGTGTGCCTTTCTTGTGCAAGATGCCGGTGATGCAGCCACAGTCCTAAACCAAAATTAAAACAGTTTCAAACATTTCAGCGTCATTACTCCATAAGACACGGGTATAACACATTCAAAATATTTACACCAGAGCAGATATTCATGAACAGAAGCTTAGTTACATTCATAAACACAAGCATGCTTTGCATGTAGGCCTATACAATCCAAAAAATATAGTTATAAACATATATGGCTATATTCGTGAACAGAGAATATCCTATCACAGTAAAGTTTTGACTAATCATTCTTACTGACATTAGGCTAGTAACATTATAACTCATATTACTTTTATATCATATTTCTGTCTGTTATAGAACATAAAAAAAAACATCCTGGCATCGTGACATTTAGATGCTGTGAATGAAACTTCATAATGTTTCACTTGATTATACATTTAGTCAGGAATTATAGTTTGGAGAAAGTCTAACTAGTAAAATGTGCACAAGTTATGTGAAAACTAATACAAGTAGGTTAATAAAAAAGACTTACTCATGTTTTTTCCTGAGGTAATCCAAAGCTTCTTGAGGTGAATTCTGTGTTATTCCTCTCAGCGCGACGCGAACAGTAAAACTTGAGGTCTTGCTGCTTTGTTTACTGTGATGTGGGCGTTTACACGCCGTGCGCTTCACGTGGATGATTATAATATCAATAGCGCTCAGCGCGTGGGCGTGGTCGCATTAGAGATAATGAAGGGAGACTTGAAAAACTGGACATCGCGTTGGTTTCATATGGATTACTTTATCACAGAATATTTGCTTTCGATAAGACTTGCTTAGTTTAATAGTAGACATGTCAAGCTTTCTATAGATATCTCTCTCATGTCTCTTTGTTGAGTATTTGCTGAGTTACAGTTCATTTTAATGACGCGTTTCTAAATAAAGATTACGCAGACCACGGCGGCAGACAGCGCACCCTGTTTGTTTTCTTTATTTTATAAATGCACAAAGTTCTGTTGTTATTATGTGTGTATACAAATAAAAGTAGACCCTTTACAGATTTGATTGATGTATTGCTCTTATCTGTAAGATCAAAACTGAAAGTGTAATTTAAGTTATTTTCGGTGTGATCAGGAGAAGATGCCTCAAAAAGCGTTGGTGTATCCGCGTTAATCGACCTCAGAGGGTTAACTGAAGTGACTGGCACAGAATCCACGGATCTTCACCACTGCGAACATTCACCATTCTCCTATCCACCTTCAACTGCTAAATCTTGCCGCTGTATAAATACGACACGCGTTATGGAGAGCCCACACTGAGTAATAATCTGCTCACCCACAGCTAACGCTTTGAGCCGAACAGGTGAGCCATTGTGCAAGCGCAGGCACCGAACATGTGTCTTCTGTACAGTAAAGCTGTCCACGTAATAAGTGACATGCTGATTTTCTGCAGTGATTAGCATTAACAAAAGACGCGAGCGAGACAGAAACGAGCTGCAGGAGTTAGTATGCAGTGAGCATTCCTCAAATATCAAATGAGAACAAAAGGTTATGGATGTTAATTACAAATTACAGGATTATTCCACCGACGACTTAATGTGGAACTGAGACATGTCGCTAATTAAATAAGCGTTCTGAAGTACACAGCGGTGCTAGAACAGGGCCCAAAGGGTGAATATGCCTTTAACAGGTTGAAGTATTGCTTAAACAAGCGGTTTATTTCATCTCCTGTGGGACAGCGTAATAAGGGTATGTGTTAGGCCCGTTTTTAGCTGCACCGCAGTGAGATTTCAGCTGCGAGTGGATAGCCTGTCTTCAACACAACCAAACCATGTAGCCACACAGGGAGAGTGAACACAAGGCTGCCTAGATCCCAAAAGTAAGTGGTCAGTCTCTCAAACCATAAGTGCTACTTTATTTATTTTTAATGTCAAAGCTTGAAATAGAGGGGAGACTTGGATAATTGCAGTGGATGTGTTTTTATAAGGATACACAATAGCTGTCTGGTCACCAAGGTCATGGCTATTCACATCATTTGTTTTCTCCACTTCTGAAAAGTTTATTGGTCAAAGTAGATTTTTTAATAGTTTTAAAAGAAGTCTCATTTATTCACCAAGGCTACCATTACACTTTAAAATAACTAGGAATTTTCTATGTGAATATTTGTAAAAAAAAAAAAAGCAATTTATTCATATGATGACAAAGCTGAATTTTCCGCATCATTACTCCAGTCTTCAGTGTCACATGATCCTTCAGAAATCATTCTAATATGCTGATTTGTGACTTTGTCTTCATTGTTATTTTTGATTAATTTAATGCATCTTCACCAAATAAAGATATTAATTTCTTTAAAAGAAAATACTAATTTCTTTTTTTTTAAAAACGACAGACCCCAAAAAATTTTAACAGTAGTAATGTTCAAAAATAAATAAATTTACAAAATAAATACATTAAAAATAGCAGAACAGACTGACCAGACAGCACTACCACTGTAGTCCAATTACAGAACACATTATTCTTATGACAAGTTCATTTAATGAATCAAGCAAATACTGACAGACCAGTGTATTCTGACTCTGAAACAAATTACTCTAACGAGTCAGTTCTTTTTAGTGAACCAAACACATACAGCATAACCTGCATAGCTCTACTTCCAAACGAATGACTCTTAACAAGCCAGTTATTTTTAGTGAACCAAATACATACAGCTTACAATTGAGACTCATATCAGTGTAGTTACTGACTGTTTATATGATAACGTGTAGCTAAAGATAAACATTTTATTTTTCAGTACGCATAAAAAAAAAAATCATTATGGTTTGTTAGTATTGTGTTTATTATAATTAAGGGGAATTATTTGATGCATTTATCGCAAAGCTCTAAAAAGTTCCCCCCCCCCCCCCCCCCCCTCCCCCCCCCCCCCCCCCCACCCCCCCCCCCCCCCACCCCCCAAATTTTATTTACAAGTAGTAAAAGAATGGAGCCGTTAAGTAACCAGAATCAGAACCAAAGTCGTTAAATTCTTTACGATTCCAATCACTCTTTCCATCCCAAGTAACAATCCCCAGAGGTGTGCTTTGTTGTATTTTCAGCAGATCGTGTTGCACATCAAATGTGTCACATAAAGCGTAGTGACAGCTTTCCACACCAAGAGTTCAGCTTTTGCTTCACTGGCCTCTGTTCATGTTCTCCACATCCGCTCTGACACTGGGCTGCCTTAATCAAACATGTGATTCTATTCATAGAATGTAAACAGTGCCGTGGTGGCTTAGTTTTGTGGGGATCAGAGCAATGACCACTGACTAGAGATTCAACACTCTGGTATCTGCACAAACACGGATGGCTAACCTTCATGATCGAAGATCGCGGATCCAGGTCAGAGCCCATCTGGTGCCCTACCACTCGAGAATAACAGGCTTGTGAAATGATGGAAAAGGCTTCCTTTGTCCTAGATGTGGAAGTCGCAAGATCTTGATATGGGAGGGAGGGGAAAACGGCAGTTGAAATGTGTTTCACAACATTCTGCAGTCACAAATAGAATTTAAAAAAATTAAATGTGTCATTTTTTCCAAGAAAAGCCATTTGTAGGCCATCTTCCTGAAACACTGTGATTCTGTGGTGCTTTTGAAAACAATGTTTTGGTGGTCTGAAATGTTGATTTCTGGCACACAATTGTGGATGGGACAGAACTGAATTGGCAGTTTCAGTGTTTAGAAACCCGTTGTTGGGAATTTTATATTATTATTTATTTATTTTATTATGTTTGGCGCGGCGAGTGGACAACAGCTATTACATACTTTAAATTTTAACAAAGCAGAATCTCAACACCTAAAATAAATTAAATAAAAATAAGTAATATATATATAAGATATGAAATGTTTTTTAGAAAAATTTAATTGATATTTTACATTGTTAAAAAGTACTATAGTTTTTTTTCGTCAATTTTACAAAAAAAAAAATGTTACATTTTTTTAAATTTTTTCCGCGTACACATTTACAAAAATTTTTTTTTTTAAATTATGAAAAAAAAAAAAAAAAAAAGTTCTTTGAACTTTCATCAAAGAAAATTATGGGGGGAAAAAAGAAGCGGGGTTCCAAAATTATGGGTATTTATTATAATAACTAAATATTTAAATCTAAAATACTATAATAATCATTAAAATGCATGCACTTTAGAGTCCGACAGTAGTTTGTTCTAGTTAGTAAGAGTTTAAATTACAGCAACCATCAATGTGATATGAAAAATGTGACTTTTTTTCCCCATAGGAGCATATGACTGGCTTATTTCCCCGAACAATCCTCAGCCCAGAATTGAGGTCAAAACCTCAGTTTTACTACAACGACAGTTTCTGTTTGTAAAATTAATTATTTACCACCTGCGGATGGAACTGACGCCAAATAGACCAATCACCGCAGCGTTAATACTCTAGAAAGACTTGTCATTTCCCTAATGCTCTTAGCTGGAGAGGTGTCTAACACTAACACTTTTTTTCTCTCTGCTACTCCAAAGCACGTCCATTATTGATGTGCATTTGCTCTGGTGAGAACAAAACTGGATAAAAATGCAGCACAAAACCTCATGAAACATTAAGCCCAGATTATAGAGAAACAGGCTAAATAAAAAAGAGCTGTTGAGAGTTGGTTAAATTTATTGCCCTAGTGTTCCTGACACGGACTACTGACTCCATGTCTTCACCTCCGGTACCTTCAGGGAGGAGACAGAGGCGAGAACTTGAAGGAGTGCTTGTGCCGCTGTGTCCAGTGTTGAAGCGAATCCTCACAGGAAGCCACAGAAAATTAGAGGTACGAGAACACACTGTCCCATTGGAGCTAACAGAAGAGTATCAGAAGGTTTTATGCTACAGTTCCGCATCAGAGCACATAAAGATTCTTTGATTCCTCCATTTTACATGTCAAGGAATCGATTCGCAAACATTAAAGATAACGGCAAGTTTCTCTGAAGTTTCTAGCCTGATATTTTCTGTCATATTCTTTAATACTTCCTCTATTTCACGCATTTTGGAGAACAAGATGCATTGAATATCTAAACATTAGTAGGTCTGGTTCAGCATTGCGGTGAAGGTCCCCGCTGACATGCATTAAGAATTTGATCAATGGGAGTATAAACATGCAAAAGCTACGGCAAATCCTTTTGTTATGCCGCACCGTAAACATACTTGCACTTGCAAAAATTCATTTTCAGTCTCCTTTCATTTCTAGTTTGCTGACACGGGGCGCAGAACGTGTGACACAAAATGTGCGAGGAACTGACGACCAAACTAATGCCGTACCTTTCCGCTAAAATTCCTATAAATATGCTAATTTCCCATGAATGAAATGCAGCCTGTGCCGCACATAAATGGCAATCTGATGGGTTGCTGCGTTGAGTCTCAAATGTACTAATCTGCATTCCCATCTGACAATAATGAACAGCAGAATCTGCTACAGTATCATAGCTATCTCTGATCCTATCCAAATACTTATGATATTCAAAACAGGTGCTTCCATATTTCACCATATCTGGAGCTAATAATGGTTGCCACTACAATGTTTTAGATTTTTTTAAGCCTGGTCTTTTACTATTGTATTTTTCTATACAAGACACCTAATGTGCGCTTCATTAATTAAAAATAATATACATTTGTCAGAAATAATGTGGTCTTTCTGAACCAATTTTAACACATTTTTAGCTATCCATACAGATTTGATCAGCAGTATGAAAAATAAATGATGTGTGAAAGTGCAGTTTTTGACTCAGTATTGCAAGACCAATCAAATGGACTGATTAGCTGACGGCCTTTCTCTCAGTTTTCTATGAATTTGCGGGCTGAATGCTTATGTAACCTTTCAAACCCACCCAGTGTTTCCTCAATGCCCTAAACTAAAATGATTTCTAAGATTGCATGCTGGCCTTTTTCATTCAGAAACACATAATAGAGAGGGGTCACTTAAAAAAAAAAATCTAGTCAATGAACCCAAGCTGGTGAAGTTCCCAATATAAACAATTCTACTGAAAATGTAAATTTCATACGTACTCTTTCCCAGAGTCTATAATGGATAATCCACTGAGGCCTTTGCTCAGAGTACAGCTGAAGCGATCAAGAGAATCCATCTTTTAAACCTCGGATCATCGCCAAGAAAGACAAGCAAAGCGCAGTGTTTAATACAATATAACTGAGGAAAGATTTGGGATCGGTGCCTCCCTCCATCTCATTATTAAGCCACAGAGGCCGGCGCTGCACATGAACCCACCGTACTCAGATAATTCCTCTGGGAATGAGGAAATGAGAAAATTAATAGAGTGAATCAATATTTGGGTGTTTCTTCAACTAAAGGGACTTGGGTTGTAACAATATACCGGTATGACGGTCTATCACGGTTTGAAAGTGCACGGTTATCATATCGTAAACATTTGCGTATCTACGATTTAAAAATGTACTTGGCTGCTTATACGCACGTACAGGTAAAGCCTGTAAAATGCAACATATCACGTAAAGGTATGTTGCATTTATAACAAGTTATAAGTTAAGGCCGTATGATTTCCGTGATGCAGAGGGAATCCCGGTGCAGTCATGAACATGGAATTTGCAGTATAACGAGGGTGTCACGTAAAACGCGCAATCTGATGGATTCAAATTGCAGCTTGATTTGAAATGTGGCATAATTAAAATATTCTGCTGATATTTAACTTTTTCTTTGGCCTTTACACACGCTTTATGCAGAGTACACAAGTATAGAATATTTTGACTTAACAAATACTAAAATGGTTAATGATTATTTCATTTTTTGTTCATTTTTTGTTCACATTTATTGTTTTTAAAATGTAAATTTTTTTAAATTATTTGTTCTCAGGAAAAACAGCAATATATATATACACACACACGCACGCACGCACGCACATTTATAATGTTACCAAACGATTTTTATTTTAAAGAAATGCTGTTCTTTTGAATTTGTCCAAAAGAATCCTGAAAATAAAATGTATCAGTTTCCAAAAAAATATTAAACAGCACAACAGTTTTTAACATTGATATTATTAATAAATGTTTCTTGAGATGCAATTCAGCATATATTAGAATGATTTCTGAGGGATCACACAAGTAATGGCTGCTGAATGGCTGCTGAAATCGCTTACATCACAGAAACAAATTACATTTTTTACCCACAATTTAAAATATATAAATAAACATATATAAAAAAATTGTTGATAGAAAAAAGTTATTTTAAATTGCAATAATATTACTGTTTTTGCTGTATTTTTTATTAAATAAATGCATCCTTGGTGAGCATACGAGAGCAATAATAATGAAAATAAATGCATGGAATGCATGGAAAAACTGTTTCCAAGACAGTTTTAATGGGAGCTTAAAACTAGAAAAGGAAAAAGAATTTTTAATTATAATCAATCTATAGAACATGTGCTGTAAGTTAAATAAACACCCATGTACTAACAGAATGCTCTGGTTCTTGTGCCCTTTCTTAAATCTATATATCTTATACTAGCACCTCTAGCAGCTGTGTGTTACAATGCGTGCCCCTGTGGGTGCTGTGTGATCAGCCAACAATCGGGCACCTCAGATAACCTGTGCAATCACTCGGGTCAATGTCCACACACACTCCTCCACTGAAGCACCCACATAAAAAAAGCACTCTCTGCACAAGAGCTGCTGCTGCTTATTAATAAATAAACGGCTGTTTGTGAGGTGTTACAAGGTTGCTAACTCATGCAGAAGGTCGGCAGATAGCAAGGAAAAGAGTGCAAGGGAAGTGCAAGACAGACGTGTCGGAGATGTTGGCGTGTTTCCAAAGACCCACAGAGATGTAGTACCCCCTCCTGTATTTGGCTGTAGGACATGCTATTTATAAGCTGCTGTAATGTTAGGTATTTCCTCTGGGGATGGTGCAGGGAGAAGGCATTGTTTTCTTTGGCTGACTTTGATTGTTTTGCTGATTCTTTTTGTTGAAATGTCAAAGTCTTGCTGTTTCGTTTATGCATTTCCATTTGTGTTGAGTTGAGAAGGCCATTATACCCCCCCCCCCATCACAGTCATGCTGTTTAGGTTTTCTCCCATAGACTCTGGCATTGCAGTGTACAGCAGCACAGCGGTCTAAACTATTACATTTTATGTTCGTTCAACACCCTGTAGGCCTCACAGTTAACACTGTGGATTCACCACGGACTAAACAATGGCGATCCAATGGAGATCAAATGCCAGCATAAGACCAAGTGGTTTGCAAGGATATCAGCTTTATGAAGTTCCATGAAGTCCAACTCCAAGTAACTCAACACTTAAAGGTGCCAAATCATAGAAAACAATGTTTTTTGCTTTTTTGATTTTAAAGCACACTACTAGTCAATAGTTAAGGGTCGGCAGGAATGATCAAAATTACAGTAAATACAGTACAATTGTGAAATATTATTACAATTTAAAATAACTGTTTTCTATTTTTATATATTTGAAAATGTAATTTATTCCTGTGATGTAAAGCTGAATTTTCAGCATCATTACTCCAGTCTTCAGTGTCACATGATTCTTCAGAAATTATTCTTATATGCTAATTTACTGCTCAAAAAAACAAACAAAAAAACATAAAAAAATAGTTGTGCTGCTTAATATTTTAGTGGAAACCATGATAATATTTTACAAGACCCCTTTGGGGTATAGAATGTTACAAAAACATCATTTTTTGTAAAGACTTTACTGCCACTTTTGATTAATTTAATTGTATCATTGTTAGATAAATGTATACATTTTTTCTTTTAAATAATAAAATAAAATCATTCTGACACCGAACTTTTGACTGGAAGTGTACTGTGTAGACAATTGAAGATTCGTGGGTATAAGTACACTATGTCAGCTAAATTTTATGTATCAACCAACCTGATCTCATGACGAAAACGTACCTGTGGGAACTTTTTCGCAAAATGCAAAATACGTACCAACAAGTACATATCACTGCAGTTTCCACTTAGCACTTGTAATTAGGGCTGGGAGATTTGGCAAACAATTTAAATCTAGATTTTTTTAGAACATTTGACCGATTCTCGATTTTTTACGTTTTTAACTAGCCAATTTGAAAATGTAACTACAACATGATTCAAGTAACTTTTTCTTTATTAACACTCTAGTTAAAGAAAATTCTATTCCAAGTGCACCACACATGAAGTTGTTAACATGATGTAAATGTTAAACAAATCACTTGTTAAATATCTTTGCAGAAAAGATGCATGAACTACATTTCACATACATCATCAATACATCTCTCCTCACAGGCACCTTCCCCACTGCATTCAAGCAGGCTCGGATAACCCCACTGCTCAAAAAACCTACATTAAACACTTCACTTACAGATAGCTACAGACCTGTCTCTCTCCTTCCGTTCATAGCAAAAACCATCGAAAGAGTTGTTTTCAACCAGATATCATTGTTTCTTTCACAGAACAACAATCTGGATCCTAACCAGTCAGGTTTCAGGAGTGGCCATTCAACCGAGACTGCATTACTGTCGGTCACGGAAGCACTTGGGGTGATTGCAAAAAGCTGATTCAAATATCAGTTCATTCTGTGGATCTATTGCTCTGCTTGTTGACACTGTCAAATCATCAGATCCTCCTGTCTGCCCTTTCTTCACTGGGCATCACAGGAATTCCTTTTCGCTGGTTTGAATCCTATCTCACTGGTAGGTCTTTCAGGGTGGCTTGGGGAGGGGAGGTATCCAAAGCACATCAACTTGTCACTGGGGTTCCTCAGGGATCAGTTCTTGGACCCCTCCTCTTCTCCATATACACAACATAACTGGGTCCCATCATACAGGCACATGACTTCTCCTACCATTGCTATGCTGATAACACACAGCTCTATCTTTCATTTCAACCAGATGATCCAACGGTAGCTGCACGGATCTCAAGCTGCCTGGCGGACATCTCGGCATGGATGAAAGAATATCACCTACAGCTCAACCTGGCAAAGACTGAACTTCTAGTCTTCCCTGCCACTCCAACTCTACAACATGATTTCACCATCCAGCTAGGTTATTCTACAATTACCCCATCAACTTCGGTCAGAAATCTTGGTGTAACTTTTGATAACCAGCTGACCTTCAAAGACCACACTGCAAAGACTGCTCGATCTTGCAGGTTTGCATTGCACAACATCAGATAGATCAGGCCCTTTCTAACGGAGCATACTGCACAACTTCTTCTCCAGACCCTTGACATTCCTAGGCTGGACTACTGCAATGCTCTTCAGGATGGACTTCCATCAAGCACAATCAAACCTACTACAAATGATTCAGAATGCAGCGGTACGACTGGTCTTCAACGAGCCCAAAAGAGTCCATGTTACACCTCTCTATCTCCTTGCACTGGCTACCGGTTGCGGCTCGATTCAAGTTCAAGACATTGATGCTTGCAAATAGAACAGTAACAGTCTCAGCACCCGGCTACTTCCACTCACTATTACGAATCTACATCCACTCCAGAAGTCTGAGATCCGCTAGTGAACGACGCCTCGTGGTACATCACAGAGAGGCTCAAAATCACTTTCCAGAACATTCTCATTCACCACTCCTGGCTGGTGGAACGATCTTCCCACCCCTATCCGGAATGCTGAATCCCTGACAATTTTCAAGCGACAACTGAAAACTCATCTCTTTCGAAGCTACTTGACTTCATCATAAAAAAAAATTTTCTCCTTACTTATTCCTTCTCTTTCTAGCTTGTACTTATTTGAACAATATCTAAAAACTTGGTATTACAAGCACTTCCTGTGTCTGTTTGCCTCTTTAAGAAGAATCGCTATATGTATTCCCCAATTGTAAGTCGCTTTGGATAAAAGCGTCTGCTAAATGACTAAATGTAAAAGTAAATGTAATAAACTACATCTTGTACAAACGTGTCTATGCATATTATATGGTCAAAAGTCAAGGTAATTCAAATTCAAATGACTGAAGGTATAACACAAGTAGACTATTATTAACAATAAATGTTCTGTAAAAACAACAGCCACAATGATGCAAACATGAAATATCAGACAGAGTAGTAGTCAAAGTTTTTCAGAGTTTTTTGTAAACATGGACACGTTTGACTGTTAAGCTCGCATCTCTTGCAGCGTCTCATGCATGAAACGGCAGTCTAAAAACGTGGTGCTCAATTTAAAAGAAGTTCACTCCTATCTTCTTGCATGTTTTTCCTATTCCACTGCCCGCGTTGCATCTTTGTCTACACAAAAGCGCCTTCAGTGTGAGTGGCGCCGCGCAATATGAGCACTTCACATTTAAAAACATTAAATTCGAATTAATCGATAAAATCTGAAAAATCGCCCAGCCCTACTTGTAATCATTTTCGCACAGTTATGATGACAGCTCCATATGTTTCGCTTTCCGGATGTAGCTTGGTAGCTCAGCCGGCATGGAATTGGACTTAGGATGTGGAATCCTTGGGTACGAATTGCGTGAAAAACATGACTCACAATGAAAGAATTCAAAGATGTGAGATCGAAAAACAAGCTAAAACGCCATGCTTGTGATTGCGTTTTTACATTACATTCGCTTTTATTCATACTATCGGGTAGGTTTAGGTGTAGTGCAGATAGTATGTTATTTTAAAATGTCATGCAGCATTAGAGTCATAGCACCCCTCAATGGACATTTCAAGGCAGACCTGCGGTGACACTACAAACCAACGTCACATGAACCGTGCCATATGTACGTTTCATCGTTCCAGGAAAAAAAAAAAACGAACACTCTTTTACGCCACTCAGTGGACATTTCACATCAAATATGTCACGAAGCGTATATGGCTATACATATTTCGCGTCTTGCAAAAAAGTTCCCACAGGTACGTTTCGTCATGAGATCAGGCTCGTATCAACACCTATTTAGTATAACTCTGAATGCCTACGCCAAGCTTGGCCCATCAAAACAGCATTTACATATAAAAAATTTAAAGGCACAGCAGAAAAAATACCATGTTTAATTCAATAACTATGGCGTTTTTGACATAAGAAACCATGAATAACATTATCATCAGATTTAAATATTTAAATGCTATTAAAGCGTATAAAATATGGCTTATTTTACAAAACTTTCTGTATTAGTTTAGATGTGTTCTCCACCTGAAACACAGTGGTTATTCAGCACAGATCAATTTCTATGTTTTTTTTCTATACTGCATGAGATAATTAGCCATCAAACAGACGGCTTGAGAAAAATATGCTTCGACAATAAGCTATAGATAGCATTCCATGGCTAGAAACACAAACATATGGCTCGTTTGCATTCATAATTCATGGATTATGCATCGCATAATTGGAGAGAGCTTTTCAGTCATGCTCTATAATCCTGCTCTGCCTTAAGTTGGGCTGTTACTGAGCCGACAGAGAGCGTAGGAGTCCCTGTTCTCTGTGTTCACATGATGGTGAAGTGAGTAAGTGTGAGCGAGTTAGCTCTTCATCCCTTCACTTCCTCCTACCTGCTCTCTGAGCCTCTGCCTGTATTCCTAACAAAGGGCTGTAAATCCACGGAGCTCAGCTTAAATGTGCAGAGCTCCTTCTGCTGAGAGTCAAAGTAAACATGCGAAAGGTGAGGAAGAGCAGATGACGTGCATGCAGAAATCTGGACTGCTGACGCTACTAAGGTCTCCGGAGTGCATGTCACAGCCTGTACAGCATTTGGGTGTCAATACTAATTCAAAGTCAACATGGAATCAAAATTACCTGTATTGACTTAAAAAAAGTTTTATGTCTTGCCTAAAGGTGTCATGATGCACCGCATACATTATCTAAAAAAATTATATCTATTTTTTTTTTTACATAATCATTATTCAAAATGTAGTAACTTTCTATTTTCTATTTGGATAAATCTGAATAATATTTCACATTATAGACATTAATACACTGCGAATGCCATTTCATGTGGACTTTAAGTGAAAGTCATGTCATATACTCTTCCTATTCAAAATTGTAAAGATTATTTTTATGTTTTTAGAAAATAAGTCTCTATTGCTCACCAAGTCTGCATTCATTTACTCAAAACTACAGCAAAACAGTTATACTGTTGTGAAATATTGTTACAATTTAAAATTATTGTTTTCTATTTTAATATATTTAAAATTCAATTTATTCCTGTGATGGCAAAGCAGCATTTTTTCGTATAACATGATCCTTCCAGAATCAGGTAAGATGCTGATGTGCTGCCAAGAAACATGTTTATTAAAAAAGCGTGTATGCTCAATGCTTTTCATAGAAAAGGTTTCGATGACATTTATATATATAATAAACAGATTTATTTGGAAATAGAAATGTTTTGTAACATTATGAATGTCTTTACATTTGATCAATTTAATGCATTATTCTGGAATAAAAGTATGTTAATTCCAACAGATTCAACAAATACTTAAGCGAGCAATAACTTGTTAGTCTTTTGAATGATTCATTACATATTCCCAGCTCAAAAGAGTCATTAGTTTGTGAATCAGTTTGTTTTTGTGTGCAGCCAATTGTGACAACTCAAAGAAAGATATGCGGTCTATTTATTTTCTTTGCAGAACATCTTTTTTTATCACATTCAGCTCCTCACACTGCAAAAATATCTCTTTGCTGCACTGTAGATTCAGTATCGGCGTAGGAAACACCTCATATATTCTTACAGGATCAAAGTAAGTATCTGTGACAATGCTTATATTTATACAGTAAAAAAGGTGCACTTGTGTGTCTGCTAGAGTTGAAATGCACACTTTGTGTGTCTATAATCATAACGCTAAGCCACGCTCCACCCTGTCTCGCCCTGGAGAACGAGGCTCTGGGGTGAGGGTGGATGACGCCACTGCCTGACCACCGTGCCAGGTGAGATCACAGGATGCAGGCGGACACACACATGTGTATGGGTACGGCAGCTGGCTCTTAACAACCACAGCGGGAGCCTCCCTCAGCTGCCGCAGAAAACTCCTGACCTCTCGCCTGGCTCTACCTCCACGGCAGCACAGCCGATTAGTCCCATATGCTCACTTCTGCCTCCACCAGCACAGAGACGGAACAGATGCGGGTCGTTCTGATGTGCTCACAGCTGTACAGTGTATACACTATATATCAGGGTGTCAAACAACATAGACAGGGTTTCTGCAGGTTTGATGAAGGTAAATTTAAGGCCTTTTTAAAGGGATAGTTTACCCCAAAAATTTAAATTGCCATCATTTACGCACCCGCATATTGTTCCAAACCTGTACGAGTTTCTTTCTTTTGTTAAACACAAAAGAAGGTATTTGAAGAATGTTGTAACCCACAGTTGCTGGAAGCACTGGCTTACATCAGTAGGGGAAAAATACTATGGGAAGTCAATGGCTACTAGTAACAAATTTGGTTACCAATGCTTCAAAATACGTCTTTTGGTGCTCAACAGAGAAAGAAACTCATACAGGTTTGGAACAACTTGTGAGTAAATGACAACATAATTTTCATTTTTTGGGTGAACTATCCATTTAAGACAAATTAAAGAAAATTTAAGGAATATATTAAAGGGAACAGATAGGTCAATATGTTATCTAAATGTAAATGTCCAGAAAGTGCACCATCGCGTGAGTAGTAGCAATTCTTCAAGTTGAAAATACAACTTCAACCAACCCATTACTTTTTAATTCATTTTAAAAAAACATAAATTAATATAATAGGGAAATAACTGTTCCATTATCGTTGTCACACAAACTTATTTTTTTCAATCTTTTTTTCTTATTCTGTATGCTCTGCTACACCTGCAAAAAAAGTGGATGTTGTTCATCAGTATTTTGTTGTCAAATGTGCAAATGTCTCAAGATTTTTTTTTAAATCAATAATATATTGGAAGCAAATAATTTTTGAACAACTTAATGAAAAATTATGATAAAAACCAAAAACAAAATATGTGCCAGGGTGCAAAGGAAAAGCAAATGGAAAGCAAGTGATCGTGTCTTATTTTATGCACAACTTACTGAATATGTTCGGTTTCTCAGAAAACAAGACTTCATGTTCATTTGCATATCAGCAGATATGTTGTTTTAGCTAGATACGTATACTGGAAAATAAGACAAAAATACGCAAGATATAAACTCTGCAAGCATAAAATATTTAATGCTATGACTATGAATTTAAGATTTCTTCTCTGATTTAAGACCTTTTTAAGGCCTTCATTTGTGGAAGGGCAAAAGACCTTGACAGAGAACAACAATCATTTATGTTCCTGATGGATCAAATTTCACATAATCTGACAACATAAATGATGACTAGTCTCAAAGGCCAAGTTTAAATGCATTTCAGAGTTTTTCCTTAAAATGAGCACAGAAATTGTAATAAAGTCCACAAATTCAGTCTGTCACTACTAATTATAACAGCTTTTCAGATGGTCTAAAGCTTCCCAAATGATTTACAATCCCATGATTTGAAATGGATGTGTTAGTGGTTTGGGTTTCTACAGAGACTTGTCTGGCACTGAACAGACCAGAGCCCATTTCCTGCAGAGCTGCTGTTTGCTGGGGGAAGTGGTAAAGCTGCAGTGGAACAGCCTGTACATGAGCACCTGCCCCCAGGGTCAGCGGTCCTGTGAGAGTCAACTGCCTATCTCACTTCACGTCTCACAGCTCTCTGAGAATGGCAGGATGGAGATCAACATGGGCAGAAAATCCAATTAAGCCTCATTATTTTTTCAGGATACACTCAGAAATGTGACATACATAAGCTGAAATTTAGAGGCGGTACAGAGAAGTCCAAGGACCAGAGGCAAAGTGAAAACATCCGGTGTAGCTCAGAGGTGCGCAGCAGTGAGGAATAGCGACAGCATCGCATTGGCTGTTTTTGTGGGAAGATTCAATCTTAGACTTGGTTTAGTTCACAAAGTTTCCAATTGGAACCATACAGCAGAAGTAGTTTAGTTATGCTAATTAGATGAAGAATGCAAAAATATGGTCCCGAAAACAACTACATCAAACAAAAAACAACTGATTGAGTATCTTCTGTTGTCATGTCAATCAGTGTTCTTTTTTCAGTTTGCTGTGCATGAGAATCAACAAACATTTGATGCATTGTTTCTCTTGATTGTGATTACTGTGTGAATAATATAACGCTCTGTGTATTAAAAACCATAAAAAACTTTCAGGATATACACTACTGTGTTGAAGTCTGGGGTCAGTAAGATGTTTTTAAAGTCTCTTATGTTCAATAAGGCTGCATTCAATTGGTTTTACAAAACAAGTACAATTGTTAACTAGTATTAGAATGTTTAAACAACTTTTTTTTTTTATTTGAATATATTTAAAATGTATTTATTCCTGTGATGCAAAACTGAATATTCAGCAGTCATTACTCCAACTTCAGTGTTCCATGATCCTTCAGAAATAATTCTAATATGCGATGCAATAATAATTTGTGTTGAAACTGTAAACAATTTTTAATTGATTACTTTGAAGTTGGAAATATCAGCATTTGTTTGAAATGTAAATCTTTTGTAACATTTTAAATGTGATTAAATGTGTCCTAGCTGAATAATCTTTTTAAATTATGTTCAGAAAAAAAACTGACCCTAAACTTTTGTACGGCAGTGTAAAACTAATTAAGCATAATTTTGCATTAAATATAATTTTCAATATGCTCATTCAGAACAAAACAGTGTAGAAAACATGATTTATTTTAACTGGTTTTATATCGTGCAAAATTAGTTTTGAAGCTTCTCAATAACAGCAACCATTTTCAAGCCATTTTAGAGCAAATACATATCACCAGAAGGCACCTATTTTGCCTAGCCCTACTTCTAAAATATGAGACTTGTTTATGAAAGAACAAGAGCTAGTCTGTCTAAAACCTGCTTGTTTTGCTGCATGTCTGCAGCTCAAATTAATCAGCAGATAGTTGTGTTGATACTCATTTATTTTATATGACATAAGTCTTAGCGTGCTTTCACACCAGTAGATCGATTGCTTTGTTCCGAAACAGGGATTAAAATTATTACAATGTTGCTTTTTATTCTTGGTGCGGTTCGCTTTCACACGGCAAAGTTTCTAAATGGATCAAATTTGTTAATACAAGTCACGCGCGTGTAAACTGTTCTCTCATTGGTCAAAGTTCCACGGTTTATTTTCCGGGATTCCACTTCTTCATCTGTCAGGATGGAACGACAACAGCTTTTTTTTTTGTAGCTGTCCTTATATTAATTTATCATTTTGAGCAAGAGTTCAGGATTCATCGGTAAAACATTTTTAAAATGCACCTAGGAAGAAGAGCAATAAGATGGCATTATAAAATTAAAAAGTGCGCTTTGATTTTGAATGGCGAAGACGTGCTCACCCACACTGGTGGATAGAAATACATTCACAGGTTCATTTTGAAGTGTTAGCAAAACAACAAAGCTAATGCTTTTCACGGAACTTACGTAATTACCCATTATACATTGTGATATAGGTTCCTTGGTCTATTAGATCGGATTGCTTTCTCATTACAACCGAACCGCTCCAGAGTTTGTTTTTAATTGAGCCAAGACCACCTCGTTCAAGCGATCTCGGACCGATTGTTTTGGCGCGGATCCGGCCGCGATTGCCATGTTCACATATGCCCAAACGAACCGCGCTAAGGGGGGAAAACGCGTCAGGTTCCAAAACAACGAGCCAGGTGTGTGTGTGACAAGAGGGTCAGGGCC
The DNA here is from genome assembly GCA_018155175.1 of Sinocyclocheilus anophthalmus. Lineage (NCBI taxonomy): Eukaryota > Metazoa > Chordata > Actinopteri > Cypriniformes > Cyprinidae > Sinocyclocheilus > Sinocyclocheilus anophthalmus. The sequence continues at coordinate 4,560 of JADLZN010006917.1, read as the reverse complement.
GAGAGCCGTGGGAACGGAGCGAGGCCGGTGGAGTAATTGATAATGAGCGACACCTGCACCACTCACCGGTCTCGAGTCTCACGGAGGAGCTCCGGAAGGATAAAAAGGAGGAGTGACGACAGTGAAAGACGAGAGAGGACCAGGCCTGGAGATTATTTTGTGTGTTTTGTGTTTTGGTTCTGTTTATTTTGTTTATTTTATTATTAAAGTTTTGTTTGATTGTTCGCCGGTTCCCGCCTCCTTCTTCTTGATCTACAAACGTTTGTTACATTGGTGCCGAAACCCGGGAGGAGTAGGGCACGCTGCCAGTGTCCCTCGGCCGCTGTGGTGAGTCCCGCGGTGCCATCGACATGGCGGATAGTCTGCCGCCATGGAGGCCGAGGCGGTGGGCTGGATTGTAGTTCCGTGTGGGGGGGCGGACGAACCGCTGCCGGGCGCCTGGGCTTGGAGGAACGGCTGCCTCCTGGGGAGCGGAGGAGTCGCCCCGTTCACCTTAGTCGTAGCCTGCTGCCAATCCGCCATGATGGGAGGAGCAGAGAACAGGGGATCCTGCCGTGCTGCCCGAACACGAGGAGCCGTCGCCGTCCACCAGGCTATCCAGTGCCGCCGCATGGCATCACGGAAGAGCTTACCCAGCTGGTGGAGGGCTGAGCGGCATTGTGTCTGGGAAAGCGAACAGATAATTTTTTTTTCTTTTCCTCTCTCCTCTCTCTCGTATCTGTCTCTCTTCATCCTTCTGTCTCCTTTTCTCTCGCCTTGTCTGTCTGTCCTTTCCCCCAGGTACGCCGCGGCCGCCGTGATCGCTCCCCGGGGGGGGGGGGGGAGGGGGGGTGGAAGTAGAGCGCAGGCTGGTGAGTACCCCCGGCCTGCGAGGGGCGATGGGGTTATGTGACGAGAGGGGCGGGGCCGAGAGCTTCTCGATCTACAAACGTCTGTTACGGTGTGAAAGCACCCTTAATGCGGTGTGCTTGAGCGGACTGTGAATCACACAAACAAACCATGGGTCAACATCAGGACCATCCTGATACCCACATGTCTCATGAATACACAGTATGACACTGAGAAATAACCAAGAATTTAAACAGAATCATCACACCCTGAATAAAACATGTGATTGGAGCATCTGATCAACATGCAACATCTTCATTAGGTACACAACGACCTTACACCACAAAGCACTGAGATTTACGTGTCTCCTCCGTGAGCAGACACGATCAGCGTGGCGTCTGCTAGGGACTGTGCAAAACGTACCCTTCACGCTTCTCTCAGAGCCAGTCCAATCCAGACGCAGTCCCCAGCCAGCCCCTCTAGAGGCTCTCAACAGAGCTCTATGTGAGCTGAATTTGAGGCCATATGAGGTCGCCTGGATGATGAAAAGTGAAAATTCAGTTCAGAGTCAGAGCTGGAAACACAAACACCGCCGGCACCCACTTCTGAAGAGGCTTTTTGCCTGGGATAGAGTATGTGCATGCATCCCTTTTCAAAATCTAGCATTATAATGACAAAAGCACCAAATAACTGAATAAACCATTTGCAAGATTTCAGAAGGACTGCTTTACCAACCATAACCAGCTGAAAACAGTGCCTAAACAGCTATTGGTTAACATTCACAGTAGTCCACATGGTCAAGGTGACATCAGCTGAAAAGTAATTTTGATTAATGATTAAAACACAAAAAAACTGTGCTAATGGGCCAATTATAATTGTCATATTCAATATCAAATCTGCTTGTGCTGTCAATCATTTTAAGAGCATGCAAAATGTTTATTATTTGACAGACAACTCACTTACCTTTTGAAAAATGCGCTATTAGGCTGCAGGCACAAAAACTGCCAATAATCCAAACACAGAGCTTTAAATCTTGACATTTTCAGGGCTGAACGCTCAGTCACATGGCAAAATGATCAACCTCCGTTTTCACCTGAGAGACACAAGCCAAAGATTCGTGCAGCAGAGAAGATCTCTGTGCGTGTTACATGCTGTCTGCAGGTCGTGCAATGCTGCAATGAATCTGATGGGCCAAACACACCTGACAGTCCAACCGTCCAGCTTTCTGCTTCCTCTTGCGGCTGTAAAGAACCCAAAGCATCCTCAAGAGCTCACAGACAAGCCCAGTACACTCTGTGTATCCAGGAGGAGATTCCTACAGCATTCGGCTCCTTGATAAGGAAACCAGGTCAGCTCCAGATCCACCCTCACTGCATCAGCTTCACCCTCTTCACATATACATCCAGCAAACACCAGGGGATGGAGTCTCTGACATGCACCTCAGCGTATACTCTATAAACTGTATCAGATTGACATCTGAGAGTGAACTTCCAGAGTGCAGGTGCTCCTTGCTGCAGGATTTTCCTCAGCTGTTCCCTACGAGTGCATTTCACTGCATCCATGAAGAGATCTCCACCTATATATGCTGAATGTCGGTTGCCTGGCAACAACATCACTACTGAACTTGCAAATGGTTTGCTGACAATACTCTGGTGGTTGGGCTGTCAGCGGGGAGGGACTCGCTCATCCTCAATACTATGATGTCATGTGCATAAACCACAGTGTATAATAATTCTACTGCGGTCTTGCAGTGAATAGAGAAATGTAAAGCAGCTTTTCTCATCAGACCCATCAGTAAGGCTCAAGTGCTCCTCCAAAGGGACATTATTCACAACAGAACCACTAAGAAGCATGAGAAATGTACTTCTTTTGATATTGGTGCAATTGGCTGAGAAACATTTTGACTGACATTTGATGGCACATGCCAAGCTAACAGGGAATGTTCTCACAACTTTCAACGTTTTTTAACAGCTATATAAATGTTAGGACAAAACGTTCTTTGAACAACATTCTTCGAAATATCCTTGTGACATTATTCGTACTTGATGAACATTCTTACAACGTTGAGAAAACCTTCTTAGACCAACATTCTCGGAATTATGGTGTTATTTGTACTTAAACATTCTAAGAAATGTTTTTTGTAACCTTTAAATAACATTATAATCACAACAAGAAAACTGGACATTTCAACATTTTATTTATGGGTGAAAATAAAATTGGTAGAATGTTGTAAGAAATTTTTTTGCAACCTTTAAATAACACTATAATTACAAGACAATGTTTTAGAAACATTGCAAAACAATGTTTTTATTACCTAAAGTTGTTAACTGGGTAGATAGGAAAAAGTGTTGTGCCGTTGTGGGTAAACAAGAGTTTAAAGTGCAGTTTTGTCTCTGGAGTCTTTTTTTTTTTGTATAATAACTAGATTTTTAAATGTCAGAGACCGTTGCCTTAAAACATGCCCCTATTATGTTACAGTGTTGCTAAATGAGTTTGTGAAGGTTTTCTGAGTGGGTGTTAGCTTGTAAATATGCCAGCTGTTCAGGTGGTTAATACTCTAAGTGTTTGCTTTTTGGTCACATCAAAAAAGCACATTCTCAAGATGCAGAAAGGTTAATACATTCACAACTTCAAGGCCAAAGCATTTGTGTAAACATAATTCAACACATAATCCTTCCAAAGTGTAAAATGATGCAATCAACTCTTTACTGCACTTTACTGCAACACTGCAATCGTGCAAGTTGGTGCTCTTTTTAATAGGTCACACCATAATTTATCAATCACAAACTTTAACTTTGGAATGCAGTGAAATTCGAATGAACTTGAGCTGCCTGTCTACTTCATTAGCATTCACATGAAATGAAGGAAATGCCCATTTACTGTGTTTTTTTCTTCTTCTAATAATAAAGGGACACCAATTAGACCCTACCAGAGCTTTGAGTCATAGACAGATGTAGCATGCAGGTATCATGGGGTAATTCAGCACAACATCATGATGCCATCATATTCACTCCTTCTATGAGCACGGCACCTTCAAGCTGAAAGCAGTGCAGCTCACAGCAGAGACAGTCACAGTTTATAGCATGTACTGATGCACTGAAGTATTCATGAGAGTCTGTGAGCATCAGCCATCAGCATGGAAAGAAACTGCCATTAATAAATCAGTCATAAAGGGCTCACAAAGACGTGAACACACAAATGATGCAGTTTTAAAACAGCTGCAAATTATTCTAATTGTCACATAAAACAGCATCAATGATGAAATCATTTCTTCATGTTTTAAGCATAAACTTTATCAAACATTGTAAAAATGTATGCAAAGAAAGAAAAGCAGCATGTTAAGAAAAACGGGTATACTGGTAGAGTCCAGCGGTTATGTGAATTTCATTTTTTAATTCTATCTTCTACAGGAATTTAAATGAAATAAAAAAAAAAAAAAAACTTTTACAATCCTGATCTAAAAAATTGCAAGTGTTTTTGCTGTGTAAAGATGTTCTGCCACTTATCCAAGTGTCTCCATCAGTTGTAAAATGAAGGAAAAAACACTAGTTTATCATGACATGACTAATGAACTAATCAGCAGCATCATTCATCCAAGCTGTTGTCCCCCGTATATGGGTGAGGATGCTGGAGTCGGTCCCAGAGTCTTGGGCCATAGGCGGAAACACCATGGACGGATGGTTATTCCATCATAGGGCTCACACACACACACACACACACACACCTACAGCA
>JADLZN010006916.1:0-98528 GCA_018155175.1 Sinocyclocheilus anophthalmus | reverse complement strand
TTACATTTAAAATCACTATGGTAGCATGAGAGTTTCTATTTATTTATATTAATTTAATCCCAGTGCAAGTGTTATAACAAATAGAAAGCTAAAGTGAAATGTACATATAAAACTATATCTTCCTTTGTTTCCTTACATGTTCCGCTTTGTTTTCCAGGCAGAACTGACTTCCTTATCAATCAGACTCGTGTACTAATTGAACTTCTGTTTTTCCTTTTCAGGTGCAAAGATCAAGAAGGCAAGAACTCAGTTAATAGACCATGATGTGAGTCACCATCCAGGGCACATTGTCACTGGTCCATTTCACTGATAGGTGAAAGATTTCACAAGCTCTGTGACTATGCTGATCGGTCAGGAGAAGAAATAAATTGATAATAAAAGGTAAAAAGGCAACATGATTCATTTAAATTTTTTTAGTTCTCTCAACAAATCCCAAAAATCTATATCAAAATCAATTTATCTCAGTCAGGACAGCTATTTTTTCAGTGTAGGATCATTTATATCTGTGACTCATTAGATACAATGTAAAGTTCTATTGGGTGTGTGTGTGTGGTGTGTGTGTGTGGGGGTGTGTGTGTGTGTGTGACAAACTAGATGACATTCATTATTATTTCTACTTACACAAGTACTTCTTTTTTCAACATAGCTATTGAATGATTTTTTATATTTTTTATTTATTTATTTTACTGCTTTTACAATCTCCATTATAGCCTATTATCTACAATTGGCCCCATTATCCATTGGAACCATTCGATATTGTGACAATAAAGATCAGGGGTGAAGGTCTTTGTTAATGGCACCTCTTTACCATGCTTAATTTATACTTAATGATTAATTGTTTTGGGAATTTGTACTTTAACCAGGTACTATTGAAATTAAATAAATATATTATTGAAATATACAGTTACTCATACATTGTTACTCGATGTTCATGTGAGCTGTCGTTCACGTCCCACACACAAAGAGTATGTTATATGTCAACCACAGACATGGGGGTGAACGTTCAAAAAACTATTCAAAGACAGATTCTAAAACGTTATTCCTAGAACAATGTCCAAATACTGTGACAAAGTAGATATGATATGTATAGGTAATATTATATATATATATGATCGATATAGATTATATATATATTATATAATGGAAAATTTCACACAAACAAAGTTGTCCATGCTGATATTCAGAATAAAGCATGATGAGTGTGATATTGTGTTGATTAACAAAATAGTTCTAAACAAAGCCAAAACAGAATTAACTGTTTGGTGTCTCCAAGCAACAGATAGTGGCATTCCTGAATGATTCATTGTTTTGAATGAATCGGTTGAATAAATGATTTAATGGCTCACTCATAAGGACAGTAAGTTTCTGAGGGTTTCTGAGTTTTTGAATGAATCAGTTAATTTCCCAAATACAAATCAGAATTAACCAACGTGCGTCTCCAAGCAACACAGATAGTTGGGGGATGGGGTGGGGTGGTTGAGTAATTGATTCAATGACTCACACATAAAGACCATCTGTTCCTGAATAAATCTGTTTTTTAACTAAAGGCGTAAAATGAATGAGTCCGTGGCTGCATCCAAAATTGTATACTAGTAGGTACTTCTTTTGAATAAGCAATTACTTAGCAACCATTAATGAATGTGGTTAGTATGAATGTAATCCGGATGTACTACATTTGTCATGTTGTCATTGTCATGTGAACTACCGGCATCATTTGTGTCACTGACTGCCATTGACAAATCCTCTCCCATGGACTCATGGGATAGTAAAGGGTCCATTGGATGCACACTTCAGAATCTCACCGGAAGTCTGCCAACTGTTTGATCAATACTGTAGATTCAGACATACTATTCAGTTCACATACTGTTTTGACCTGGTACATAATAGTAAAGTATTCCATTTCAAATATTACTTACTGTATAAAGACCGTCACTTACCACCACCTACTGGTAAAAGGTCACACTCTTTGAACCCTGCTCAACCAGGCTGATTTAATGTGAGGAACATTTGAGAGGGTCTCCAAATTATCAGGAAATTCATTTAATATTGCATTTATTCTCTTTTGAAATGAACATACCACTCCTGGATAACATCACCCTCAAATAATAACCCACTGCCAACAAAAGTAGTGGAGATTCTGTCCTTTTCATAAAATAGTCTTTATTGCATTGCTAAAATTAAACTGACTAAAATTTGGACAGCCAAAATCAGAGTAGTTGATATCAAATGCCTCAGGCTGTCACAGACATTTGGAGCATTTTGGAGCTGGCAGCTGGAGCTGGGTAAAGTCCAAAGCTTTGTCAAGCAAGTTTCTGTCTTCCCATCCCAACCCTGCCTGTACCAAGCACTGAACTCCACTGCCTACTGCTACAACACAATGACGTGACCATGAAACAATAAGACCCCTTAATAAGGCCTGCCCACACTCACAGTGCCTGAGCTAAATATTTGCTTTGCGATGTTCTGCAGTATCCAAGATGGAACTTGTGGATATCATGTTGTTTTGCACATTGTGTTTAATAGATTTCTCATGTTGATTACCGTTTTCAGTGTGGCGCTGTCAGCATTGATTCTAGGGGCTTACGGCTTTTTCTTAGTACTGCATTCAATTGTTTCACTCTACTAATGATTTGCCTTTTCTGTGATTATTCACAGCTGTGAAGTCAAATGTCATTTTCATCTTGTTTTTCTTTTTCTTTGTGAAACTGATGAAATATTTAGAAACACAGAGGATGTGTGTGTTGTTTTCCTCAAACTGACATAGATATCAGTATAGCATATACAGAGTTCCTATAAAGACCATGTTCTCACAGTTGGAAGTACAGTCTCCCTTAGCAACCAAGATGCTTTCAAACCCATGATACACACATATACAATATATTCAGGGAGGTCTGCAATACATGGTGAAAGCTATTTGTTATCAGTCCCATTTATCTCAATGCCACTTCATTTCATATTTTTGAACCCTCCAAAAGTACTGGTAAAACATAATATAAATCAAATACTAATTGGTCGACTGCAAAGAAAACAATATATTTTCTCAGAATGCACAGCTACATTTCAACGGTGTCAATCGACTCTAAGCACAATTTGTTTGCAGATGAGCGCTGCCTCAATATTTTATCTAGGCTACAATTATGTCATTAATTACTCTCATGTCATTCCAAACCCGTAAGATCTTCGTTCATATTCAGAACACAAATTAAGATATTTTTGATGAGATCTGAGAGCTTTCTGAACCTCCATAGACAGCAAGGTTAACTTCACGTTCAAGGACAGAAGGCAGCACGAACATGGTTAAAATGGTCAAGTGATATCAGTGGTTCAACCGTAATTTTACAAAGCTACAAGAATACTTTTTGTGCACAAAGAAAACAAAAATAATGACTTTTCAAAACAATCTCTCCCAGCGAGTTATCCATCTGACGACTTATCGAGAGACATGGAATTGTGGACGTGAACACGCACGTGACTGAACCTGTTTACGAGCAGAAGGAAAGCATGGCATGCATGGTGGCACTCTCCCTAATGGCGGTAGATGGTAAGCTAGGAGAGAATAATTGTGAATAAAGTTGTATTTTGTTGTTTGCACAAAAAGTATTATCATAACGTCATAAATATTACGTTTGAACCCTGTTCTCACATGGACTATTTTAATGATGCCCTTAATACCTTTCTGGGTCTTGACTGTGGTAGTTACCTTGGAGGGTCAGAAAGCTCTCAGATCTCATCAAAACAAAAAAAAACAAAAAAAAAAAAAAATATCTTAATTTGTGTTCCGAAGATGAACGAAGTGTCTTACAGGGACTGAGGTGTGAGTAATTAATGACAGACTTTAATTTTTGGGTGAACTGTCCTTTGAAAGCTACCAAGTGTTTTCCCATTGGAAATCTCAGGCTTAACAATCATTCTGATGGTACACGTGACTTCTAATAAGGCCGAATGCCTTCTGTTCTTTGCACAGTCCCTCAACTGGTTCTGGCCATGCGGAAGCTAGAGATTATGGTTTATAAAGTTTTAAATATTAATATTTTTTTTATAAAAAAAAAGCATTGAGTTGCTTCATGAGCATTTTCAAATTGCCAAAAAAAGGGGGTGGGGGGGTAGATGCTTACAAGTTGTAGCGCTGTCACAAAGACAGGTATGATTTCTTTGGACAATTATTTCAGTGATATCTCTCAGAAAAAAGGGACATTTTATGCATGGTATTCTAAAAAAGATTGCTTACATCACATTTCAAGCTCAAATCAAATCAACAAACTTTTTGACTTAAACTCTCTATGAAAAGATCACAGCCCACCTACGCTGCCAGATGTTAAACAAATGAGCAGTAGCAAGGGCTAAAAACACCTGCCAAATGAGCAAGTATTCGTTTAGCTAGCTGGGTGTGTACACATTATTGTTACACCTCAGCGATGCATAAAACCTTGTGCAGGAACTACTTAAAATTGCATTTGTCTCACCTGAGTGATTTGTAGCGCTTATCAGTTGCTTTAAACATCCTTTGAAAGAAGCAGAGATGAGAACATGATGTTTTTTCATGTAGCACTGGACATTTTTGGATGTCCACCTTTCCACAATACATCAAACAAACAAGAGATATGGCCAGTAATGAGCTCAGTACTGTAGAGTAGGTGTATCCACTTACAGTTAATGAGCGGCAGGCTGCAGTGAGGATGCAAACAGCACTCATGAGCACTAAAATTTCAGGTGCATGATTTTATTAGTGGAATTACAAGAATGGAAACAGAGATTCATTCAGTCATGCATCCACCCTTTGTACTATGATGAATATATGGCAATCTCTTATTGGACAACATGGCAACAAAGCTCAACAGTTGTTACGGACATTTGTTTACTTACAAATAATACTAAAGCAAAGAACTGAAGCCCTGGTTGTCATTGTATTCTGTTCATCTGTTTCATTGCACAACCTATATCTACTTGCTGATGTACATGACACAAAGGCCCAAAACTTCTTGATATGTGAATAATATCCACTACTAGACTAAAACTCAAGTGTTTTTGGATGTGTGTGAAGTGCTTTGCACTCGATGTGTTACTTGGAGGCAACTGTTTGCATTAATTAAGGTAAATGTATTCAGTGAGCTTATACATTATATGCATTAAATGCATTAAATTGATCAATTAAGAATGTTTATAAGGTTATAAGAGATTTATTTTTCAAATAAATTCTGTTCTCTCACAACTGTTTTCAACATTAATAATAATAATACATATTTCTTGAGTAGCAAATCCAAATATAGAATGATTTCTGAAGGATCATGTGACACTTAAGACTAGAGTAATGATGCTAAAAATTCAGCTTTGCCATCACAGAAATTAATTACATTTTTAAATGTATTGAAATAGAAAAAAATTATTTTAAATTGTAGCCTAATAATTTCACAATATTACTGTTTTTATTGTATTTTCAATCAAACAATCAGGCTGGTGAGGACATGAGACTTATTTTAAAAAAAAAAAAAAAAACATAACTGACCACAGCATTGTGAATGTTGTGATTCTGTTTAGATTTGTGTGTGTGGCATGTTTGAAAAGTGAAGGAAGAGCTATGATGAAAAATAGCAAAACAGATATTTCATCTGTGTTTATTAAATACATGTAATTATCACTTTTCAAATAGACATATGAATAAAAGTAAAAAAAACAAAAACAAATACAAGTATGGGTTCAGTACAAATTACTTATATCACATGGACTATAAATTGTTCAACATTACATGGTTCATATCATATGTTTTTAATATAATATCTTAAACTAAGGACAACATCACTGAAAACCTCATGAAATTCCGAGAAGCTATAGAAGAGCTTAAGTCACTACAATAAATAAAATAAAAGTAAATAAAATGGGCAGATAATCACACCCGTAATCATTCCCAGTGCATTGCTATGCTTGGTATGGCTTGAAAAAAATCAGAGTATATCGTAATAGAAAAGGTGCACTGAGATGCATTACTTAAGTTCCTCAAAGTTATTCAACCAAAAATTCAGAATAGTAAGTCAGTCAATCAATCAATCAATAAATTAATTAATTTACTTACGGTAATAAATAATCATTTACAGTGTACCTGACAGCCACATTTTACATAAACAGGACCCATTTATCAGCGACAAACATGATTCCACAATTTAAATGACAGACTGTTTTCTTTTTTTGTTTTTTTTTTTTTTTTACTCTTCGCACACTCCCACTTAGCAGGAATCCATTCTTACACCATAGATTTCTGTGAGTCCTTTAACACATTAGCTTATTTTCCAGGAGCTGGGGATTTCTCTAATATCTTTCTGAACCGCTATGAGAGTAATGAGTTCTGCTGTGTGGGTTTGTTAATAACAAACAGGAAAGAGTAACTGTTCAAAGAAAAGAAGCAAAACTGCACAAAAGAAGATCTCCGAAAAGAACTAGGTGGAAATCATTATACCACAGACTTAGGATTCAGACCTAAAATCTCCCATTATCCGCTGATTACTGCAAATGTTTTCTTGCCAAATTGGGGCCCTGAAGATATTTCTCTGCGTAAATACAAAATGAAAAGCATGTCAAAGAATGATTGAATTAACAGCCTATTGCTTGTGAATATTCATGGATATCAGAGTATGAATTTTATTCCGCAAAAGTCTAGTTATGCCTATTATGAGCAGAATATAGATCGTACTGTGGTCGTCATACATCAATAATGCTTCATCTCCACCGCTGTCACACTTTAATGACAAATTTGACCTTATGAACTACTCTTTGCTTAAATCAATTTTTTTCTAATCTCATTTTTCCATATCGTTTAAAAAAAATCAATTCAATTTCAGTCTATGAAGTGGAGTGAGGAGTTATTGCTCTACACTACTTTAAGTTTAAATCTTATTTATTGTTCACACCTACTTCACAGCTTTGTTTACCTGGAGTTTCTGTGGCATGGTCTGCATAATTTATGAGCAACGTGTGTTACAAATCAAAGTCTGCTGCTTTTTTTAATATGCCTTTTTCCATTCTTCAGTGCTGTGGGATGTGATGGATTCTGTTTATTTTCCCTTGGAGTCATTTGACTGATGGGCAGAGGGCTGTACTTTGTTATATGTTGGTGGTAATGTGGTACAGCTCTAATGGCCCAACTCCAAGAGAAATGGCCTTATTGGCTCACCTGCTGATTGGAGACTTGGCTAAATGATAGATACGTTTTTCTGAGGAAAGAAATTGTGTTTCTAAGAGTCATTGACATGTCATTTAGTGCATTACATTTAAGTTTCATTTCTTATTCTGACTACACATCCTGTATTAAAGGGGTCATATGATGTTGCTAAAAAGAACATTATTTTGTGTATTTGGTCTAATGAAATGTGTTTATGCAGTTTAAAAAAAAAAACATTATTTTCCACAAACTGTACATTATTGTTTCTCCTCTATGCCCGCCTTTCTGAAACGCGTCGATTTTTACAAGATAATCGGGCTGCAAAGCAAGTGGCTCTGATTGGCAGCTATCCAGTGCGTTGTGATTGGGCCCGAATACCTCAAGCGTGTGATGGAATGTTACGCCCCTCACATACTGTTGCGACGAGACATAAACATTAAAACCTATTATAAACGAGGCATTTGTTGCATCCAGTGGGGACATAATTACTGATTATAATGACTTATACTGTCTTTTTACGCGTTGCGCTGCATTGCACCGTGTAAACATAAAATCATGTCTGCATTTGTGATCGGAGAAATGACAAACAACAAGCGCTACTTTACACTGCTCAAAAATCGCGTTTGAATAGTCAGTGGCAAATACTTTAAATATGAAAAAACGTACTTACAGTCTGTGAGTCAGAACAGACGGCATTGTAGTCTACTCTACCAGGATCAGGAAACAGTCCTCCATAAAATGCGCTGCACACATCTGATATTTGGGTTGAAGACTGTTCTGGAACAGTGTTGTAAATACAACTTAACCACTGATTTCTAGTCGTGTCCACTTTTGGATGGCCAAACAAAGTATTTTCACATTCGCAACGAAACACACAGCGTCTTCACAACATGGCGGTGGCGGAAGCAGCAACACTAAAGTTACGCCTTCTTTCTTTGCGTGAACATTTGGGCGGTGTTATGCAAATCTTCCCACATCGTGACGTAGACATGTGGGGGCGTGTTTAAACGAGGCGTTTTAGGAGGGCGTGGACCAGTCTTAACTTTTATAAAAAATATCTCTTTGGATTTAAGACTTTAATCTATGCAACTTTACAGATCTTCTTTATGCACCAAGAGCTTGTAACACTCCAAAGAGAAAGGAAAACTTTAAATCCCTTTAATGCTTTATGCTTTCTTTTACACACTAATGAATCATATTACTAAGCAGAAAATATTTTTTCCTGATAATTAATAATATATTTAACTGGTAATTGAACATTGGTGTTAAGCCGTTTTCTGTTTCAAAAGACGGTTTCTTTTGTCATCCATGCATTGAAGTCATGAACGACTTTGTGTTAGTAAATTGTGACAGAATTGTTATTTCTGGGTGAACGATCCCTTTAAATGCAGTGTTGTATTACCATAAGCAAAAAGGACAGCAACTATTCATTTTGCATTTAGATCAGACCAGAGCATATCAATGAAATATCTCACACATTGCCTTTGTGATTGATCACTCACTTTCAGTGAAAGAGAGTGAAAGGGAGAAAGAGGAAGATTGTAAAATGAGGAGAGAAGGACAGACAGAGCAATTTTGCTTGTTATTAATGTTTGTGCACAGCGTTTGGAAAAAAGGGTGCACTTCACTGCTGGCAAGCGCCTTTTAAAGGGGTGGTTGACTGTTTTTTTATAGGCTTGATTGTGTTTATGGGGTGCAGTCTAACATGTGTTAATGCTTCGTTGGTTAAAAAACACATTATTTTCCATATGTACCGTTATTCACACCTCTCTGTCCCTTCTCCTCTGAACGCGCTGATCATTTCCTGCTTTTATGAAGCCCCTCCCTCAGAAATACACGATGGGCTCTGATTGGTTAGCTGGCCCAGTGTGTTGTGATTGGCTAAACCGCCTCTAGCGTGCGTCTAAACGTCCCGCCCCTCAACATAGCGGCATGTGCTCCGGTTGTATTGTAAACAAAGGAGTTGTTAATATCGCTTATCAGTTTGAGCCAAATTGAGAAGCAGAGGATATTATTGAAGAGGAACGCGCAGAACCTGTGCAAGCACGGCTTTTAATGGTAGGCCTAAGATTTTTGTTTGTTGTTGTCTCATACTTTTAGATATGCTGTTATTTGTAAATGCTACTGCTTCTGTTAGCTTTTAATATACGGTTTTATTCTGATTAAAGCTTTAAAACAGTTCGGCAACCACACGCGCGTCCATGTATAATGCTTCTCATAGCTATAGTATGTGAAAATAAGTGTATTCACTGAGCTGATGATCTGAATGAGAGAGAGAGAGAGAGAGATGCAGAGGGTGTGCAGAGCAGGGCGAGGCAAGGAACAGTATAAGAACGCTGCTTTAGAACATTGATTTTGAAACTTGTGAATCCATTAGAATCGTTAGAAGACAGAATCGCGATTCATCTATGAATAGATTTTACTGTGCACCTGTAGTTTTCTCTTCCTCTTCTCTAAAGCAGCCCAGCATGGCCTCGCCCCCTTTGCTGCATGTTCCCGGAGAGGCGGGGTTTATGTAAAATTCTGTTGTAGTCCCTTACCAGTCGTTTTTGTAGGCATTAAACTGCCAGAATTTTAAAAGACGATATCTCCGTTTGCATTGAACTTTCAGCTTTGTAACTTTGCAGATATTGTTTATGATCAAACAGCAACATTACACACTAACTAACATTAAAAAAGTGAAATCACAATCAACCACCCCTTTAAGACCATCAACGCTTTTGTTTTCAACCCTGCAATTGATTTCTCTATTGCAAGCTGACCATGCGTTTAGTTCCCTGTGCCTGATATTAGAACAAACCAATCTGGATATACTGCCACCCCCATGTATTATATGGATGTAATCTATCAATCTCATACAACTGTTGGACCTCAATTGAATCCAATCCCGCCGCAGGCTATAAGTGAGATCATCCAGTCTGGATTTGCGGTCAAGAATTGAAAGAAAATTGGCCAAGATCAAAACAACAGCTGGTTGGACTCCTGGCCACAAATACGCAGGCTGCAGGCATTTTGTGCAAAAAATCCAAATAGATTTGTATTGATTTGAAGCACACTCCATCTTGTAGTATGAACAAGTGTGGCCCTTGACTGATGTGCATTGGGTTAAGGTCAATTGAGCACTTGCTGTGGCCTGTGATGATGATGAGACCTCTATGATGTATGAATCACAGTATCGACATTGAGTAAATATAGGCTAAATTGTGTACATTGAGTTACATTCCAAACTCCTTGACAGCATGAGCGATAATAGATATTTTTGGTATTGTTTTATCTTTCCATTGTTCACCACAGAACGGCTGAAGGTCATGGCATTTCCATCTCTATGAACATAAACAGAATTTCACAAACACACAGATCTGACCTTCATAATGAGCCCTCTATTAATGAGATCTCACATTCACAAGGACACATAATTTAACCTGACATCCTTCAAACTGTATCTGATGAGAATATTTTCTATAGGCCTACCAAACTCTCAGGCTCATGTAGTTCTCAAGGCCACAATAAAGCTTTCAAGCAACCCATATTTATGGGTTTTTATATCCAGGATTCATAAGTGGAATAGGAGAAAAATCTTGTGTCAGTGAACTCAAAACCATACCTATCTGGGTTTCTTAATACAGATTAATCGGTTTATTAGGCTGTTTTGTGTTCGGTTAATAAGTTAATTTAAAAGAAAAAAAAGAAAAAATCAAACTTTAATAAATAATTTTCCTTTTGGGCTGTTATCACAAATCCCTCTAAAGATTTAGATAGATTAGATTAAACCTTTATTCGTCCCACAATGAGGACATTTCCATGTTACAGCAGCGAAGAAATATAAATCTATATAAAAACAAAAGAAAAATTAATTACACTATCAAACCAAACAAACTGCACAAATTGCACTTATATTATGGTAACTGGTTCACTGGGAGCAGCTCTGACTCTAACATCTAATATATTCAGATACTTAGGATGTAACAGTCTGTCACTGAAGGAGCTGCTCAGAGATGAAACTGTTTAATACAAGGGGTGAGAGTCATTCTCCAGCAAGGATGATAGCTTAGCTACCTGCCTCTTTTCTCCCACCTCCTGTACTGTGTCCAGGGGCATCCCCAGGACTGAGTTGGCCTTCCTGTTCAATTTGTCCAGTCTCTTCCTGTCTGCAGTAGAGATGCTGATACACCAGCAGACCACATAGAAGATGACTGAGGCCACCACCGAGTCAAAAAAGGTCTTCAGTAGTGCTCCCTGCAATCCAAAAGACCTTAATCTCCTCAACAAAAAGAGTCTGCGATTTTAAAATAATTAAACGCGGCAGCCGTTGAGGCACGCGGGATAAGCAGCGCAACGCTTAAATGTGTCCATATAGCACATGTTCACAAAAAAACTAAGCAGTGTAGCGTCTGGACCACTCAAACACACAATATATATTTTGTTAGCTAGATTTAACAAATATTCTGTAACACCCCAGGAAGCCGAACAGGCCCCTGGTTCCATGGCAACCCTGACACCCGATACATTTACGACCTCCTGGAATTTGGGTGAAGAAAATCGCTTCCTTGCCCATAAGGAAAATCCACAAGGGAAGGACTTTTCTTTGCTAATTAATTAATAGGAAAACCTTTCTTTGAATGAACACACATGATCCTTCAGGTCATTGGGTATATTATTGTCATTGTGTATTTTGTCTTTGAAAATGTATACTGTTATGCAGACTTATAATTGAAACCTCCTTAAGCTACATATATCGAACCCTACACCAGTTTATATCTATGAATTCGTATGCGGATGACTAATGAGAGTGTATAGTTATGTTTTACACCTACGCAACAATTAGGTGTTCTAAAGGTCTTTAGGTAGTTTTATCCTTTGTCAATATCAAATTACCATGGCTGTCAAACAAAGGCCTACAAACGCCCCAGTCCAGAACTCCCACTTGATAATTCCGACATTCTCATTGGACAGCCATCTTGATAGGACGGGGGGGGGGTGAAGCTTTGCAGGCTTTAAAGGCCGCACTTCCTGTGACCCACCCAGTCGGTGGTTTGTTTGAATTTCTGAGAAGATGTGAGAAAAACTCACTCCAGGACATCCTAAGTTTTGTACCAGGCTTTCAGCCTCGACCTTTCAATTTCACCAAGATACTCTGACTCAAACTGGTTCTTTTCAACAACTAATTTCAGCAAGATCTTGGGCCTTAAAATTGCATCAGGAATCTATTTTCAGACAAACGAGACTTGCAAGTATCAAACTTAGTCTTATTATGCGTTAAGTATCAGTTACACCTTTTTACAAGTGTGGTTTGAAACTAGATCTGAGGTTTCCCTCAGTGTAATCTGCTGAATATGCAAATGGTGTCCATAAATTTCATTTCCTTATTTCTCTTCTCTGGAATGAGTAAGCTTTAACCCTTTGCCTCACCTATAGGTTGTGGTGTGTTGTGTGTATGTGTAATGTTGACATTTATTTGTATTAGTATGTTAGACTACTTAATGTTTATGTGTTAATAAAACCTACTTGTAAGCACACTTGACGTGGTTATTGTTTGCTTATACCTGAGTCACTACTTAATCATGCAGATTTATGCTATACAAGCTTTTGTAGAATTGTACAGTAAGTTATTTCCCTTAACCAGGAAATTAACTTTTTTAGAATTGACAAGACAGTTGACCCTGTGAGGTCAGCTAAATATCTACAGCGGAGTTAATATTTATAATTAATTATAACTAGCTATGATTTTATTTCCTCATGAGCTGATTCGTTACAGCAGCGATGTGGAGCGCAAAACGCATTTAGAATTTGCAAACTACTCCCTTCCGGTCGCCAGGCTCCATTTCGGTATGCAACGAGGCCATTTTTCCACATTCAGTCTTCTTTCTTGTTGAATATCTTGTTTCACTTCGAAATCTGTAATTTTTGGGGTTGTGAATTCTGTTTATTATGACATATATTTGATGTTTTACATCAGTGACTGACGATGATTGAACGATTTCGATAAGGGTGGAACCTACAGTGGTGTATAAAGTAGGCCTACCTGAAAGCCATACTCAAGTAAAAGTACAGATATCTTACAAGAAAGTGACTTTGGTAGAAGTTGAAGTCACAGTTTAGAATATTACTTGAGTAAAAGTCTTAAAGTATGTGATATTGTACTTAAGTATGCAAAGTATTTTTTTTTTTATCTTAAACGTACTTTTGAAAGTAAAAGTAGCCTACAAGTAAATGCAAAATGGAAAAGAAGCAAATAAATAATATAAAAAATGTTCATATATGGCTTGAGTAGCAAGATTGTGTTCAGTTTTAACTCTTTCTTCCATTTTGTATTTTTGGGTAAGAATAAGAAGCACTTCATCTGGTACTTAGTGTCTTTCATTCCAACATAAGAAATAATTTCTGGAATCTGCATCTGAAATAGCATTTAGTACTTAAACAGTTTAATATCTCAGAGGGGACATGGATGGCATTTAACCTGTAGTTACAGATGCATAAATAGGCCTAATGTTTTGGTTTTAACATAAAACATTGAATACTGATATATGAAATAAGTTAAAACATGAAAAAAAATAGTCGAAATGTAAAATTAAAACCGCCAGTAGGTGACAGAAAGTGACTGTTAATGAGTGAGTCATTAAGATTCAACCGATTCATTCAAACGACTGATTCATTCAGGAACAAAGCATTTGACTGTGTTATTGAGTGAATCACTGAATCATTTATTCAACCGATGTGTTGAAAAAGCTGATTCATTCAATAAGTAAAAACATCCATTGCTCAGAGACGCAAAACAGTACTGAGATCTTTGTTTGGAACTATTTTCATTAGCAAAATTTAGCAAAAACAAGCAACATTATGTCTAAAATGTAAGTCACTTATTGCTTTGCCTGAACTGTATAAAATTATTAAATTAACTGAAAATGTTGCCCTACGTAACTTGAAACACCCACATATACAGTGGCTACAGGTTCCCAGTGGTGTAATGTACAACTAATAATACTTAGACAGTACTTAGGATGTTGGAGTATCTTGTATCTGTACTTGAGTTTTTATATTTCACCCGACTTTTATTTTTACTCCACTACATTTCCTAATTAAAATGTATACTTTTACTCCGATACATTTCCCCGAAGCATATTAGTTACTTACTAAAACTTAGTCAGAAGTCAGAAGAACACGGACTGCAGGAAAGCAGGTTTGATGAATCAGTGGTGTGGCGTTTGCAAGGTAGACTCCTAAAACACCTTTGCTAATGTGCAAACAAGTGCGTACACAACCGCGGATGATTTATTTTCCACTCAAGTCGAGTCTGGGGCGTGCGATACAGCATCGTCTGCGATAATATGGTAAGTGTTGTTGTAATGATGTGCGATCTGACATTATCAAGTAGGCTATATCACCAAATCACACACAGAGTGCACGCACGTTGATTTATTAGTCTATTAAAACTCAAAATTCCAGGCATTCAAAATTGTAGACGGCAAAAATGCTTCTGTATGCTTTTTATATTTATATAATTTAATATAGTTAACTTAATCTATATCACGCAAAGAGTACCGTTTTTCTGCAGATATCAGCATGCTAACACATTTAATCATTAGTTATTTTACATTTTCACAGTCACTAAATTACATTGACTGAAAAATTTGTGTGCTCTCAAGGGAATTGCATGTTGCTGTTCTTGTACACAACGTGCATTGAATTTAGGTAAATAGTGTGTAAAGAACTATAGGTGAGAGAATATCTCAGTATAAAAATGTACTCAGAATCAGATAACTGATATTGTGAAGAAATAATCTCTTTAGTAAAGAAGGACGACATGTTATACATGCATACTGAGTCTGTGAAGAAGAGCGACAATATTGAAACGTCCTGCTCGCCCTCATTATACTGAAATACTGGCTCATTTAGAGGACCTATTTTTTATGCAGCTAAAATGAACTTTTTTTCTGGAGGAGCAGATGAATGTAGTCTCATTTATGAGACTGTTTATCAGTTTTGGGGGCATGAAATAATGAGGCAGGCAGATTTGCCGGTTTGTTTTACTGAAAAAGTGACTGGAGTGACAGCTGACTATATTGGGTCATAAGTAATTTTTATTGTTTACTGTATTTGCATGAGTGGATTTATATTAGCAGGCGTTAGGGAGATGGAATGAGAAACTTTTGTCTTAGAAGTGCATTATTACGTCTTAAATAGATATTAGGATATAGGATTTGCTCCGGCTTTCACAAAGAGATGCTAAACAGCGAGAGTTACTGTTCAATTACAAGAATTGACTTCTTGTAACTAATTACTGAACTTTCTCTCTTGTGCACACATACTGAGACACATTATATAATTTTTCCTGTGGCTTCAATTAATCAGCTGTGGCTGCTGCTGTATTATAGAACAATATTTGTGAACTTAGGTCAGAAACATGAAGACATCTTTGTCTGAACAGCTCAACTTGTAGTACATACTAAAACTGTTTATATCCTCAGAGGAATTTAATGAGAACCATTCATGTGCACGCAAGACGAGCACTTTTACAGAACTTAAGATTAATTGAGCACTTCACTGACAATTCTTCTCCTTTTTAATCATCTTATCAGAGTCATGTGTCAGATACCTAATAATGCAACCAGTCTGGGTTACAGTGATTTAAACACTTTCTCTTTCATGCCCTGATTCCCGTCAATGAGTTCTCTCCATTTGGCAAAGCCAAATTAAAGGGCAGCAGAGTGTAATGGGAATGGGTACATGACGTTAAAGGATGGAAAGAGCTCAGATGCAGGCATCCTCTGATGCATCGACACACAAAATTGGTTCTTTTGCCTTGTTTTCAGGCATCTGACAGCTCACCAATTGGCTAATGTGCTGCATGTAAGTGTGGAGATGGAACCTGCCAGTGGGGGGGCCTCTAAGTGGGAGGTTGTATTGGAAACGAATGTGCTTGCAAGAGCACAAGGGGACGTTCTTTGTGAGTTTGAGCTTAATGGTTATGCTTAAGCACCAAACATGTCACAAAAATCTCAGAAGCAATGCTGTCAAGCATCTGACTTTGCCTCAGAAGTAAATTTGTAATGATTTCTTTTGAATTTTTTTATTTCTTTTTGAGTTTTTGTTTTTTTTGTCATAATGGGCCACCTTGTACAGAAGAGTTTATCCTGACCAATTTATCAACGTCATTTAGATAATTGCATTATCTTAGATTTTAAATGTCTAAGACGTTGAGGTATTTATCTGTATTGTATTGCAAAAAACGAAGATTCTGTCATCATTTACTCACCCTGATGTCCTTCCAAACCTGTAAGACTTACTTTCTTCTTCAAAACACAAAAGAATGTAAAAAAGAAGATAAAAAAATCATATTTTGAAGAAAGAAAGTCAGAAAAGTTTGGAATGGCACAAGGGTGAGTAAATGACAGATTTTTCATCATTGTATAAACTGTCATTTTAAGTTATGAATATCTGTTTTGTAGTCTTGCACAAGCCACATATTTATATGCCTCAATTGCTAATCTAAGTCTTAAGTATGTAAATTATGTTCTTTCCCCCTTTTTTCACCCTTATTCTTTCCACTCTGTATGAAAATCTGGACAAGAATCAATCAAATTGGCTACATTGGTTTCAGCATTAATTTCACAAGCAAACTTGCTGAATCATGTGCTTCTTCTGATCTGTGCGATGAGCAGCTTATGAAATGTTAATAGAAGGCCTTCTATATAAATTGAAGAAGCTCATGAATGATAGAGACCAAGCTTTTAACCTCCCTGAATGAGTGAACAATCTAGAATGTAAACATCTGTCATGTTGTGCCATGCAGTAATGGAGATTCACTGTTGATTCACATTAATGATTCTCTCTCTCTCTCTCCCTTTTTATCGACTATTGGGATGATCCTTGCATTAAGATTCAAGGTCTGTCATGATGGTTGCTGCCATCATTATAGATATAATTGTTAGGAGGAGAGAAGACCAAGTGCATGCACATGCTCAGTAGAAGTGTTTCTGATGGCAAGGACTATGCATGCCTGACAGTAGGCATTTGCAGAAATCTACCTCATTTCCTGAGATCTGGAGGGAGCATCAGCCCTCATTTACTTAGTTGGATGTGGTGTCAGACAGGATGAACCAACTCAAATCGCTTCTCGCCTCATTTAGAGATCAGATGAGACAGGCACAGAATGGATGAATCTTAAGACCTTGAAGGCGCTCTGCAGGGAGGCACGTGACTCCTCATATTGCCTGCTTATCTCTCAGAGACCCCCTCTGGAACTGGCAGACAAGGTTTAGCTGAAGAACAGCCTGAAAAGGCTTAATTAGGCTTGCTTTGAGGACTTTTAACAATGGGGATATCGACAGTTGCAGTGGTAGTATGGATCCAGGTTTCCCGGCTTCTGCTTGGTGGATCTGTATCTATTTGTACTAAATTCCTTCCAGGTTTCACCCTCATCAAAGAAAACAAGTGCAATTGTATAACATATGTTTATGGAAAAATACTTGATATAGTTTTGAGGACAGCTTCCACACAAGCATAAGATGGTCTATAACGATGCACACTTTAAAACTTTCAACACTTAAAAAAAAGATAAACTCCCCTTTGTTCTTTTTAATTAGCAGAGCTTGCTGAGGCAAACATCACTATTACTATTACTCATAAGGCCAATTAGGGATTTGAAGAAAGCCCTTACCTTAGGTACTGCATGTAATTCGTCCCTGTTTGAACTACAGATGTTAATGGAACTTCAAATCATGTGGCTTGTTGAGGAGGGTTGGTGCTATTATTTTTTTTAAGCAATTGTATTACCGGCAAATGACAAAACAGCTGAAGTATTCATACAGACTTACATTGAAGAGGGTCCAAGCCTGGCGGGATGTTTTGATGTAAAAACAGCAATATTATTAAATATTATTACTTTAAATTTAAATTCGGTTAAAATAACTGTTTTCTATTTTAACATATTACGCCAGTCTTCAGTGTCTTCAGAAATTCTTCTAATATAATTCTAATATGCTAACTTGGTGTTCAAGAAGCATTTTTTATAATCAGTTTCTTATTATTTTCATGATTCTTTGATGAATAAAGTTCAAAAGCACAGTATTTATATGAAACGGATGTATTATAGACATTATAAATGTCTTAACTGTCACTTTTGATCAATTGAATGCATCCTGACATAATACAAGTATTAATTTATTTTTTAAAAATCTTACTGACCAATTTTGAAAAAAAAGGTATTTGTAAAGAAAACATTTTAAATGAAGTCACATTGCAAATATACAGTAAATTTAGAACAGATATACAGTTGTGATTAACTCTTTACATGCCTATGGTAAAGTGGTAAAATATCTACTATAATATAATGAAATGTGTGATTTAAATGTTACTTGCAGAAGAAAAAAAACTGTACACACATTTTTGAATGGCTGTTAATGGATACAATTTTTGCTGTCAGTGGTTGTAGCTATGACATCTTCCAGCAGGGTCGTTGCTAACTATGAAGGTAAAACGGTAGCAAATCTGGAGAGCTTGTTGATTTGAATGTGAGAATTTGTCATATTAATATTTTATTTGTAGAGTGAAATTTACACTCACAGCTCTGATGTGAAAAGCTGAATCTTTTGATTTGCACACACAGACAATAATCAAAACATCTGTGTTTTGAATTCGAAGTTGCAGATTCATAGTTACAAATGTGTAAAAATGACATTCAGGTAAATAAAATCACTGTGTAAAATAAAAAACTGTGTACAATATATTTATGTTTGCACTTTACTTTTGCACAGTTTCGCTGTACAACTTCAAGTCGGCACTTACAATCTCTCAGATCCGGCAATACAATCGTTAAATCCTAGCGCTTTGACTTTTGGTACTCCTTTCGAGATATTCCTGTAGCAAAACTCACTTGTGCACTTGAAAATACAGATGCGAGAGAGCAGAACCGGGGTGGGAATTAAGTTATTTTATTGGTTGATGCCTGACCAATAACATTGGCTGGTTTCTTTGCGAAGCCATGCAACAGCAGCAGCCAGCGTGCAATTTTGGTAGGAAAGGCGGCTTTGGGAAAACAACTGTGCATGGCAGAAGACTGTGGAATCTATCAGCTCACCTAATGTACAATGCTGGCTGCTGGAAAACCGTGGTGGATCAGGATACTCACTCACCAACGCAGACGATTCACATCCTCCTGGCTCCCATCAGCACACTACACACACTACTGTAATGTAGGCCTAATGGTCTGTTTTACAGTAATATCTGTTCTAAAAAAATTTGACCCAGGAGCACGTCCTTCTTGGCAAAATCACGGGCACCACATTCTATTGGTATAGTCATGTGTGAACCGGTTTTTATCAGTAATCCTGTGATCACATGAGTCAGGGATTCCAGTGAGCTCAGGCATTAGTGCTAACGCTGTTAGGATTACTCACGACAGAGAAATGATTAAAGTGTTTGGAGAGAAACTGTTGCTGTATTCTATAAATTTTTCTGAATTGCAGGGCACAATTTGAGCGTTTTCTCTGACCAGCATGTTAGACTGTAATGATCCTGCAATTTCTAAGCAGCCTCATAGTGCAAAATGCTATTTTTATTGAATCTAGACTTCAGAAAACGAACCAGTAATCTGCAGTGATGGCGTTATTTATGCTGAGACCACAGTGATCTTGAGCTTAAGATAAAAGCTTGTCTAAAGAGTCCCAGGTTGAATAAAAAAGAGACTGGCAGGGCACATTGGCTTTCTGCTGGGATGCTGATGTGAAAGAGGGTAGACGTTTAATAAGGGTGAGGTGATCTAGGGATCACAAGGTTGAGTAACGGTCCTGCTGTAATTGGCCTATCCCAGCTCCTGTGTCAGCTGTAGAAGACTTCTGAGTAATGACTGATCCATACTGCAAAGGATGTGGAAACATGGAGGAGATATAGTAAGCTGTTGTTCCTGTTTCCCTCCATTACCCAGTTTAAAGTCAGTCGGAATAGATTTATATCTGACTTTAAATTTGGTTTTCACTTTTCACTTTGGTTTTTCAGTTTAAGTAAAGATTTTACAAACTGCAATTTTCTAATTTTCTGGCAATGCTACAGGTAGAATATATGTAATAATAATAATTATATTATATATTATATAAAATAATGGTTTTGACAGCAATCAGCATAATTAAATCAGCTCTCCCTCTTGTTTTTGTTAAAACTATTAGGTCCTTTTCTGTAGAACACAAAATAATATTTTGAAAAATGTGTTATCTTTTTGGACCCCACTGCCTTTCATTATATAGGCAAATATAGTTGAAATAGTCAAAATATCTTATGTGTTCCACAAGAAAAGAAAGGTTTGTTATGACATGAGGGTGAATAAATAATGACTGCATTTTATTTTTTGTATAAACTGTCCCATTAAGCTGATCATTAGTAAGCATTGTTCCATTTGTAGAAAGGAAATTAGGTACACACACACTGACACTGACAAATTATTTCCATCTTGACTCAAAAAGCCCACAGTCAGGTACTTTTGCAGCTGTCTGTCTTTAAGCCACACTCGCTCAATATTAACTGACTCAGTGACAAGTGGAGGTCTGGATGTTAAGAATTGAGCTATTATATCCCACATCCAGACTCGCAGAGAGTCCAAACTCATTTTAATGGTAAGCAAAGGACTAATATTGAGGAAGGCAAAAGGTCCCTACTTTGGTCACCCCTCACCCTGAGTACACTAGCATACTGTTGAACCCACCCTCAACAACACCTCAACCTCTAAAGGTCAAGGCACTCTAGCTGACAGTTAAAACCTAGAGCTGATTTGTAGACTGACAGAGAAGCCTTTACAGTTTTGGCTTTCACATTTTGTTTCTGCCACATTGCAAATTTTAACATATTGAAATATCTTCTTGAAATCAGTATGTTTAAACATTCATTCCTCCAGGTTTAAAAAGGTAAAAGATGTGAAGTTTCTAATTTATAAATGTACAAAAGCCTTCCTTTGTAGTTTTTTCTTTCAGTTCCTTCTACAGAAAACGATGGAAGCCTTTTTTAAACTCAGAGTAAAATTAAAAAGTTAAATGTGAGATACAGAGTTCTGGCATGAAACTCTAGATGGCGCAGTCCGATAGGTCTAACTCAATCTGACCTAATGACATCATCACATGGCACAGCTGATAGGTTTCCTCCTTACGTAGCCATGAACTCGCGCTCAACCTTTCAAACATATACTATGGTTTTCTTGCGTACATTGCAGCTTGCTTCAGAAACCCTCCTCCTTCCCCAGCTCCACCTGTATAGATCTGCTACGAGGTGATTCATGTATGCTATATGGGGTTATTTCATGTATGTTATATTTGCAGCAGCTATATTTCTTACACGCTCACAGCAGCATGTTGTGGATGCATTGGCAGTAGCAAGTCTCTGTAATTGCTCTGCCGCAGCAGCAGTGTAGCAGATCTATTCCGCCAAGACCAAATACATTAACATTGTCATGTACATTACCATGCCAATCCCTCCGAGAGTTGTCATGACAGAAATAAAATGAGAAAGAAGATCGTAATTGTGAGATATAAGGTCACAATTATCTTACTATTTAAGACATTCAGAAAGATTTAGTTTAGTGGCTGAATTATTAGATTTTGTCCTCTTGATACTGAATATGTTGTACTTAATTGTCAATTAATCGCTGATTTTTAGTTTTATTTCTTAAGACATCTAAATAGTAATTTTGACATTACAGAGAATAACTTCTACAGGATTGGTGGGGGGGGGGGGATCCAATTTATATGCTTTAATTTGATTTTTTGCACCCCAGTAGGATGAGAACGAATCAACAGGGGGTAAATTCCTTGTGAAGGCACTGTATTTCAACCTTGAAAATCAGGGCTGTCTGTCACCGGGACTGAAATCAGACCAGCTTAACAGGCAAAAGTGACTAACATCAGACAAGCAATCAGCATTTAATCTGAAACAATATGTGGTATGACCATCATTGCATGCACCTGTTTTCCATTTCATGTATAAATTGAGCATTTCTCACTGAAATATGGAGCAAACTTCTTTAGTGTGGTTCTCATCTACGGTACCTTATATGCTTTGTTTTAGGTTGGCTTTTCATGTTTAAAGTGGACTGTTTGCAAACTGTACAATTTATATATTCCTTTACAATTGTTGATTGTCAGACAGTACGAACATGATCCCAGCTATTAGATATAACACACTGTGGGATCTTATTTGTCATTTACATCAGACTGTACGACAGTCAAGACTCGTTAAAAACAGACATCAGCAAAAAGACTTGGCCGGCGTTTTATATCATCAATCCATGACACGTTTGGTGACAGGGAGCCACACAGACAAGTGGAATTGAAATGGTGGCTAGAAAACAAAAACAGTCTCTAGTATTAACTTTAATCATGGCTTTTCTTGAAAGAACAATGAAAAAAACAAAACAAAAACAAAGATGTGTTTGGAGCAAGTGGTGATTTGTTGTTGTCGCACTCAGCGGTTCTACTAATGGTTCTTGATGTCTTGATATCATTGTAAGAGAAGTCACACTGCAGGACTGTGCCTCAAATTTTTGACACTGACAGAATTTCATTGGAGGTAAATTTTTATCAAAGTGGTCATTAATTGGCTGTCAGCAAATATGTGAAACAAGCAATCAAAGACTACAGATTTTCGCCTTAGGATCAGAGGAATCCTTTCGAATTTGCAAAAATGGTCTCAGATGGCTAAAATGTGGCTAAAATCATATAGTGTGAACCCAGCTTAAGAAAAGTCCATAAAAATACAGCCTATTGTATACCATGTTACCATGAAGGTACCAGGAATTTACCGTATGCTGATTTTTACAGGTGTTTTACCCATATTTTGAATTACACACTGCATTATGTTGTGTTTTAAGGTTGAAGGAAATATCCATAAACTTAATGGTATTTTTCTGTCAGGATATTCTCCTTTTATGGTTTTGTTTTCAAAAAATGTGTCTACAGATTCCCAATCTGTTTTCAAGTCTTAATCCGTTACCTTCGCCTGATCTATTTAATTGGAATCAGCATGTGATCTCACAGCTGATCACGCACAGACCCCTTCAATGTTACTTGTTGGATCATTTTGTGGAGATTGCTGTGCATGTCATACCCCCGTTAATTTTACTGTGTTGCCTGCTGTGTGTACTGATGTTAGAGGTAATGTTGCATTTAAAAAGTTTCTTTTAAAAACTGTTTACCAGCTTTTAGTTTCCCATTCTTGGTTTTGTTCAAGCTGATGGATGGTTACCTCATGGGGATTTTATAATGTCTCTTCTAGTAGACATACAAAGAATAATGAAGCCATTAACTGGGAATCTTGTGCTGTTGTTCACCGTCTTTTTGCAACCTACAGTCGTGCATAATGTTTCAGTGGCTGAAATGGTCTGCTTATATGGCTGAAAAACTCATTTTCACCCAGTAGCAACTTTACATCAAACAATGTTGACTATTGTTGCAACTAACTCTGTAAATCCAGTGTGTGACTGGTTTAGAACAAGACCGCACTGTTCTAGTCTGAGGTCAAGGTGGTCTAAATTTAAAAAAGGTTGTGTTAGGAAAGCAGTTTCCTTCATTCACACTTTCATTGTGAACCATTTGTCCTTTGTGCTTGGATAAAGTAGTCTTTAAGTAGCTCTGCAACTTGGTGATGGCCTGAAAAATTAACTTTTAGTTTGACAAACTAAAATAGAGGTTACAAAGCATGTTCCCTTACTGTTAAGCTTCCTAGGTTGGTTTGTTCCCAGTGTGACATAGTCAAGTGAAACTGCCATGACTCTCACAATCAATTCTTATGAACATTCTGATAAAAGAAGTGCCTAAAAATCTCATCTTATTCAAAAGGTTTGCATATAAAATCTATTCCTTTTGTGAACGCAAGATTTGGATATTCAAAGCTGCAATTTAGTGTGATTACTGTAATTGCATCGGGTTCTCATTGAGCACAATGTTAAAAATGGCATCATCTCGAGCACAGTGGAGGCATGGCTGAAACAGCAATATAAGTTGAAGATAATAGTGATATATAGTTTTAAACTGAGTCAGCAAGTTACAACGAGGACTGCTGCTTAAAATTGAGACATATATCATTTGAAATGCAATTCAAAAAGGAAATACAACAGCATGAAAATGTCCTGTTTTGAGTGATTACGTTATAGCACAACACAAAGCAAACTGCCTGCCTGCCTGGAGAAATGATTCACTCATCAGCTAATCAGGCAGCTTGATATTGGCATAGGAGCAGTGTTGGGAAAGCAACTCATAATGTGGGTCAACTACAGTTAAATGACCCTTTTAAAAGGTAGTAAGTTACACGCTACTAACAAAATGTAGCTAACTACGCTGAAGCAATAATTGGAGTATTTGTCATTTCAGTACCTAAACTGTATATGAAGCAGTGTAATTCTACAATAAGATTATTTGTCTGATAAATATAACTTAATTTTACAGCAAATACAACTAATAAAAACAAGACAGCCTCATGTCTTAGTATTTTTTTTCTTCAAAAAAATTGTTGTGTTCCACAGAAGAAAGAAAGTAATGCAACATGAAGGTGAGGAATGATGACAGAATATAGATTTTGAGTGAACTATCCTTTTAAATGCTGCTATATGCCAATATTTGTTTCACTCCAATTAGTGTGAATTCTGATTTTTGTACTAAAATTGTATGCTTTAAATGTAACCCCTTTAACTAAGTTTTTGGCTCATAAAAATGCACGGGTTAAAATTAATCACTGAACCATTAAATTGATAATTTAATGTGAAAAAACTGGTTGACTCAATGAAGCAACGTATTAGAGAGACGTTTTGTGTTTAAAAGTTTGGGGAGGCAATACAATGTGATGAAAAATAATACAATTGAGCAATAATGCAGACTATACGGCTACTTTACTAAAAATAGTGTATTGACCAGAAAACTTTCACTACTTTGAAAAAAGATAAAAATACAGACACTACTTTTTTTGTTAGCTACTTCCCAACACTGCTTAGGAGGTACAGAAAGGGATTTTCATTTCATTTCATATTGTTGCTCTTTTGTTAGTTTTGACTGCTTTTATTGTCCCCATTTGTAAGTCGCTTTGGATAAAAGCATCTGTTAAATGACTAAAATTTTAAATAATAAAACTTCATAACTGTCAGGAAGAAAGTTAACATTACAAGGAAGCAAACTGAATAGAGCTCTACCAAATTTCCTTTAATGCTCCTAAGTGTCCCCACATCCTTCATATCCTCAAAGCATGTTTAACAGAGTGCAAGAGTTGAGCGACAGTCAGCGTCTCCTCTCTGACCTTGTACAGATAAGAAATTGGCTTTGCCTTTGCTGAGTGGAAGCTGAGAAGTGAAGCTTGTCCAAGTTTCCCTTCACAGGAAAGGACAAAATGTCACAGGTCACAATGACTCGTCTCTCACTCTCACAGCATTTCAGTTCCTGGTCAGAGTCCTGTGGCTGATTGATAAACTAATATGACATTTCTTTGGATCTCTGCCTCAGATCTAAACCAGCTGTGTATAATAGCAAAAGGTGTTAACATCGCTCAAAATATATGTTCTTTTATCAGGTTTATACTGTGGTGCAGAGTAATATTGAAAGGTGTAAAGTTAACACTACTGATAAGTATTTAATCTAGATAGTGCTTTTGATCTGACCACACAGAACCAACAGTATTACGTTTTAAATATGACCACCCTGCATTTTCAAAATCACTGTTCAATCTCAAGGTTTGAATTGATCCTATCTCTGCAACAGCAGCCAATGAAAGCAAAACCTAGAGATATGAATGAGACAAAGGCTGGGGGAAAGACATGAGTAAACATGTCAACCACGATCTCTCTTCTTTATGTTTACTATAGAGGTCAGTAGGGCCACAGAGGCACAAAAGGCATGACTGTGGATGCATACAGCTGGTTTCCATGGTATCTGTACCATTTAGTTTACTTAATGAATGCTAGTAAAATGTTGAGTATGCTGTACCTCATTTTTCATTTTCTATATACCTACAGGTCCTCAGCAGTAATTGAACTGTGAGAGCATTTGTGCACAACAGCAGATGGGCAGTGCAGAACTGGCTGCAATGCATTCGATTAAGAAGGACTGGCAATGTCTGGTGCGGTCAGGAGGAGTATAGTACGTCTTGCACAGCCCTCTTTCATTAGCAATGCAGATGTGTGTTGCATAGAACTCTGTGAATTCTGTTTCGTGCAATGCGTTTTCAGCCATATAAAATGCAGATAGATAAATAAGAGAAGCAACATAATCACTCAAAAATGTTTTTGGTTCAAATGAGGCCTAATTTACCTGGAGATCTATTTGTTAGCATAGCACTTCATCTCTATGGTAGTTGCTTGGCTGGTGCATGCAGTCCAGGAAAACATGACCTAGATAAAGAATAAAGATAGGCAGCGCGGTGTAATCTCACCGCCCTAGTTGAAGCGTGCTTATGTTATACTTTGAATTTTAATACATTTGTATAGTCTTTTTTTAATCAAAAAAGTTCGATGGCATTGATCCTGTAGCATACGACATCTATTTTGGGACATCGGTGCCCGCTGGCCATTCAATGACAAAGATAAGGTTTTGTTATGTGCATTTCTATCCAATAAGGTTGTGTGCTTTCATGTGGTTAAGGAGAAATTGAAAGAAAGAAAGAGAGAAAGAAAGAGAGAGAGAGAGAGAGAGAGAGAAAGAAAGAAAGAAAGAAAGAAAGAAAGAAAGTAAAAAAAAATTTAAGTTGTAAATAAAACAATTACTGGGGTCCACTTTACAACAAATACTATATTTCATTTGTGTCCCTTTTCATTAGCTTTCAATCCCTCTCTATTCAATGTTTTTTTCAAGGTATTATTGTGCAATATCATTTTTCTTATTGTGAAAATTGTTTTTATACAAATAGAATTTTTTTTCCACTGGTTGAAAGAAGGGAAAAGCTGAGAGGCGTGGTTTAACCTGAAAGTGGGATGGTAAACTACATAACACGAACATTTCCACATACAGTTAGGTCTGCTCGACTAATTACTTTTGCTGGTGCGCAAATAAGGGCAAAATCGATCATTGTTTGAACCCATGTTTGAATTTCATGTTGCACTTTTTTGCAATAGCTAATATACTTTTTTTTTTAAATTATTTAAAACAATGCATTTTAAAAAGATCACACAAAGATCGTATTTTTTAGATACTGAATTCTGTAACGTTACTATTAAACTACAAACTACCAAAATTAAAAACATAATGGAAGTTGGCTGATCGTCAAAAAAAGGCAAAATAGGATCAATTGACCAATTTTTGATTTCAGGTGTTAGCCTTCTATGACAATAGCTAATATATCTTTATGTTTAATGATTTAAACATGCATTTTAAAAACACATCCGTAATTTAGATTCTGAAGTTTCTGCATTGTTCCTCCATTCGTCCATTAAAAAAACATGACACATTATCTCTCTGGTTCAGGGGGGTCATTGTTGGGAACTAATTACGTTCTTGTTTGTCGCCTGGACATTTCATGGCGTTCACCGTCATGCTTGAGAAGAAAACTGAAAGTTAAAAAACACTTTCCTCTTTGATTCTACAGACAATGAATGGTTGTAAATATTTAAATGTGCAGTGCAAAAAGAGTCAAACATGACTGACAGAAATGCAGTTTTTCCTGGCAATGTCATAAGGATATTCTGAAGAGCTTTGTCAGTTTCACAAAGGAGCACCGGCTACATTTCGTTTCTGTTGCCCCATATCAGTATGCCCTACACTGCACTTTGGAAATGCCATTGTGTATGTAAAAGTGCACACCATTACTTGGAAAATCAATGCTGTTTTAATAAAAGGCATGGTAAAAACAGTATGCCATTAAGGTGATTATTTCTGTGCCCTTGAGCACCACTTCTATAAATCTAGAGAAAATGTTTGTGATTTTGTTCATTTAAAAACAAAATTGATATGAAAACGCAGCCTTGATGAGCTTTTTGAATATCAGCTATAATGATATTTACAAGAATAATACCGTTGAAAATATGGCTGCTGCAGTCTTTCACTTTTGTTATCAAATGCAATTAAGCAAGTTTTTTGTACTCAGGCACAAAACAAGTGCACTCACATGATGCTATTGTAAATGCTCATCCATCTGAATGTCAGGCTAATGAAATGTTTAAGAATGAGAACTCTAGCTGAGTTTAAATTACTCAAAGAACTGAAAAAGATGGCATAAGAGCTCAGGCTGAGAAGATGAGGGTATAGACGGAGTGAGATAGAAGGGGGTTAGACGACAGCTGTTTGGAATCAGACAGAGGAAATTCACTCAAAGCATCAGATATTGAGATGCATTTGAAAGAGTTCATGTACTGTGCCTGTCTCAATGATTCTGAGAACAGTGCAACCACCGCAAGTGTTTTGCTATGACCAAACATGCTCCTGGTACTTTCCTGTTGTGTTGGAAACTGTGCAAACGTCCGTGCTTGACTCTCTCAATATTACCGGGTGCTCTGCGCTAATTGCCTCCTATCATCATTAGTCCCGATTGTTATCGTAGAATATGCACATTTTAAAAAGCTTGGTAAGATATGATTTGCTGTGTTCCCGTGGCGTGTTTTCTGATATATAATTTTAAAATAGCCAATGCCAATAGTTTTTAGATGGGTTGTGTTGGAGATGTGTTTTTCCTCTTTGCGATTCGTCAATGAAGGGGAGAACGAGTACTGTACGCGGCTCACCAGCTGTTAGGTTGTGTCAAATTACTTAGAAATGTGTTATTTTGGTATTTCTCTGAACTTTCAAAAAGAGTTTTTTTTTTTTGGATTATGTTTTTTTGTTAGGCACATCAAGGGAACATTCCATTTGATCATTTTGCAATGTCCTCTGAACATGCTGAAAAAAGTAGAAACATTTAAAAATAAGACAAACATTCAATTAAAATGTTTTTTTTTTTTTAAACACTCCATGAACGATGTACAGATGATGTTTTCTGGTTCATGTTTTGAGTACATTATTAAAGACCAAATAATGTTGAATGACCATTCCATTAACATTACAGGAAGAATTTTGAGAGAACCTTACCAGAACATTAAATAAGTTCTGAGAACATTCCCCGTTAGCTGGGTATCTCCCTACCTTTGACAAAGCATTTAAATCTTACAAGTTTTGAATATAATTTTTCACATAGTCATGTTTTCATATACTAATAGAAAATCTCTTAAAACATGTTCTCAAAGAGCTTGTCTTTTTCCTCAGAGAACAGAAAATGATATTTTACGCCCAGTTTGAAAACCATTGTTCCATTTTGGTGATAGGATTGCATTAATGTTACACTCTTTAAAAAGGGGGTCATATGATGTTGCTAAAAATAACATAATTTTTTTGTGTAATGAAATGTGTTTATGCGGGTTAAAGTTAAAAAAACACATTATTTTCAACATACTATACATTATTATTTCTCCTCTATGCCCCTCCTTTCTGAAACGTGTCGATTTTTACAAACTCATCGGTCTGAAAAGCGAGGTGTGCTCTTATTGGCCAGCTATCCAGTGCGTTGTGATTGGCCGAATACCTCAAGCATGTGACGGAAATGTTACACCCCTACCATACTGTGATGACCTGTCCGGCCGGAGCGTTGAGACAAAAACATTAAAACCAATTATAAACTAGGCATTTGTTGCATCAAGTGAGGACATAATTACGGATTATAATGAATGGGTATGTAAGACTGTCCCTTTTTATGCGTTGCATTGCATCGCGCCTCGCAAACATAAAACCCTGTCTGCATTTGTGATCGGAGAAATGACAAACAACAAGCGCTACTCTACACTGCTCAAAACTTGCGTTTGAATCGTCAGTGGCAAATTCTTTAAATATAAAAACGTACTTACAGTCTGTGAGTCAGAACAGCCGGCATTGTAGTGTACTCTACCAGGATCAGGAATCGGTCCTCCATAAAATGTGCTGCACAAATTTGAATATTTGGTTTTAACTGTTCTGGAACAGTGTTGTAAATACACTTTACCCACTGATTTCTAGTCTAGTTCATGGTGAAAGCCGATCCGGCGATCCACATCGTGAAGTTGATGTATTCCCTCAGCGACCAGCACGGATCAACTCTAGGCATGACAAAGCAGATATCGTCCTCTTTTGGAAGGCCAAACAAAGTAGTTTCGCTTTCACAATGAAACATACAGCGCCTTCACGACATGGCGGCGGCGGCAAAAACAATACTACAGCGAGAATAAAAGTTACGCCTTCTTTCTTTGATCGTGACGTAGGCATGTGGGGGCGTGTTAGAACGAGCCGTTTAAGGTAGGTGTGGCTGACTCTTAACTTTTTTATAAAGAATATCTCTTTGATTTGAGACTTTAGTGTTTGCAACTTCACAGATCTTCTTTAGCAGCACCAGACTGTGGAACACTCCAAAGAGAAAGGAAAAATTTTAATCGCATCATATGACCCCTTTAAGTTGGCTTTGGTTCTTCCTTTGAGGTCATTAGTTGAGTCTGGCTCAAGCTCATTGTTATGGCCAGTGGTACTTTATGACCTTATGTGATGTTATCAATGCATGCAGCAGAGGGATTCAGCTGGACAGTTTGATATATTCATTTTTAATTACTGGAAAAGGTAAGGTGATTGGTCATAATGAGGAAGAAGTATTTTCTTTTGTGTTTACAAAATATGACCTTTCCTGTCCTAGTTCTAATTTTCAAAACCACAAAGTAATCTGCTAAAAAAAGATGAGAAACAATCCAAAAGTTAGTTTGAAAAATGAAACGGGAGAAGACAAAGGCTTCTAAAAATACATTCATTTTTGAGGAAGGCAGACACTCTTACAGTAAAACTCAGCCCATCCTTGTCATCATTGCAGAGGCTTTGATGAAGGCAGCGTCTTTGTGATCACAGAAGATAAAGTGTGGATTATGCATATTATCTGGTGTCTCTCCCTCATTAGCAGCACAGGTATCGGAGCACCAAACAGCATATGCCTCGGCACTGTCTGTCATGACAATTGGGAAGATAAACAGTTCCCCAAATCAGTTTTTTTCTCTTTTTTCTTGGCAGCTTGCAAATGCATTCTACCGGACACGTGCTATAATTAGATCTCCAGGCCCAGTCATTTCTCTCTTTTATGTAACAAATTCAATCTTTCATTGTTGTTTGAAACACTCAGATGGTGGCATGTAACTATTTATATATCTTAAGCAAGCGATACTCAACTGTAACTGTAATGAATTATACAAGACAATCACCATGCAGACACATTGAAAAATAAATCAAGTAAATTAAGTTTTGGTTTCATTATGCCATTGCACCAACTGGCATGAAGATCAATCTTAAATGGGCAATCCCATTCTGTTATTGCCAAAGACAACCACCAGAGGGCACTTAGTAGGACTGAGACACAGTGGGCTGCTGGCATAAAGTGTAGCTCTACAATTATATTTTAACCCTCTGTATTTTGGATGCACTGAAATAGGATGATCCAGAGCTAATGATAACAATCCCTTGTTATTTTAATTTATTTTGTCAGTGAAAATGAGTCATTGCATGCATAAAAATGTAACTCCCATTTTGGCCACGCTATTTTTTTGCAGGAGTGGGTTGGATAGGATGAGTAGTGCACTTGTTTAAAGGGCTGACATGAGCTACTTTGGACTCATGAGATTCTTCTGATCTCATAATAATTTATGACTTTACAGTACAGTATCCTTTGCTGGTCTACATTTAAGCCTGGCCAAGCTGGTCTCCCAGTCTGACCAGATGAAATAGACCTCTTTAAAATCAGCCAACGTAATTAAGCTTGGAGATAATTTAATTCCAGTAAAGACTTAGACTGATTGTACGATTCCCCCCCCCCCTCCCCCCCCCCCCCCCCCCCCCCCCCCTTTCAGGTAGCCAGGGAGAGCTTGCCAATCTTAACACCACTTTGGCTGGCAAACCACCTAGGCTGTTATTTTTTTCAAGCAGTTTTATCTAGTTAGGAGACGCATTTGACCACTTAAACTACCTTAAACCACCTAAAACCATCTTAAACCAGCTAAGACCAACACACTTGTTTGTGCTTTTTATATGTTCAGCAGGTTGTAACTGTTACGATAACGACCAATAGAGATAGCTACTACCAGCGCAGTAAACAATGCTTACCTTAACAGTCCTCCCACTGAAGGGTTAAACGGATTTACCATCCACGGAGCGGGTTAGTTATTGTGGCAAGTATTGTGAAACATATAAGGATATAGTAGTAGAAGATTCAGTAGAAACATTTTGCAGCTCTATTACGAATTTAATAATGGAAGCTGCAACAAAATATATACCACAAAGAAATGCAGGACAGAAAAATAAAAATATTCCATGGTGGAAAGAAGAGTGCAGTAAAGCAATAAAAGAAAGAAATAAGGCATTTAAACAACTTAGGAAAAATATGAATATAAGTAATTTGGTAGAATACAAGAAATCAAGAGCTAACACAAGAAGAATAATTAAGAATGCCAAGAGAGAAGGTTGGAGAGAATTTTGTTCTACCATTGGAAAAGATACGCCTATGGATAAAATATGGAACATGTTAAGAAATATGAGTGGGAAAGGGAAAAAGTCAACTCAAATGCCAATTTTAACTGAAGAGGATACAGTGGCAGTAACAGATATAAATAAAGCAAACATATTGGGTAAGGTTTTAGAAAAAGCGCATAGAATAGAATTGGGAGAAGAATATGAATTAAGAAGAAGAAATATTTTAGACAAAAATCCAGATATAATGAAGAAGAGAAATAGTAATAATAGTTGTATGGATTCAGAGTTTACTATCACAGAACTGAAAGCAGCACTACAAAAATGTGCCAATACTGCTCCTGGGTGTGACATGGTAAGTTATATAATGATAAAGCATCTGTCAGATAGTGTATTATTAATGATACTTAAGTTATATAATAAAATATGGGTAGAAGGAATACTTCCAAAGATATGGAAGCGAGCTGTAGTAATTCCTATTGTAAAACCAGGTAAAAATCCAACAAACCCAGGAAGTTATCGACCAATTGCTTTAACTTCAAACTTATGTAAATGAATGGAAAAGATTATAGTTCACAGATTATCTTATGAGTTAGAAAAGAAGGGTAAATTATGTAAATATCAGTGTGGATTTAGAGGTAAAAGATCAACTATGGATGCATTAATAAAAGTCAGTAACGAAATAGAGAAGGCAATAAAAATGAAAGAAGTTATGGTAGTAGTATATTTTGATATAGAAAAAGCGTACGACACAATATGGAGAGAAGGGTTGTTAATTAAAGCATCAAGGATGGTAAAATGTATAATTGGTTATCTCAGTTTTTATTTGAACGAACATTTTTAGTACAAGTAGGAGCGTGCCAGTCATCAGTTTTTAAGGCAGAAAATGGTATTCCACAAGGGAGTGTAACAAGTCCAATTCTTTTTAACATTATGATTAATGATATTTTTGACAATTTAGGATATGGTGTGGGATGTGCGTTATATGCTGATGATGGTGCTATTTGGAAGAGAGGTCGAAATGTATCCCAAGTGATTTCAAGTATGCAAACAGCTATTAAAAAGGTGGAAAAATGGAGTATAGAATGGAGTTTTAAAATGTCAACAAATAAATCATGTTATATGGTGGTCAGTAGGAAAAAAGAAGTTTCTAAAGATATTGAACTACTATTGTATGGAAAACCTTTAGAGCAAGTAAAGGTTTTTAAGTATCTAGGAATTTGGTTAGATGCGAGATATACCTGGAAAAAGCATGTTGAGGAAATAGATAAAAATGCAGGAGGATTTTAAATGTGATGAGGGCAATAGCTGGAAAAGAATGGGGTGCTGAAAAATAATCAATGTTAACAATATTTCAAGCTTTGATAAGATCTATAATAGATTACGTATGCATGATTTATTGTTCAGCATCAGAAACATTATTAAGGAGTCTAGATAGGATACAGTATAGAGCTCTTAGAATATGCTTAGGAGCAACTAAAACAACACCAATCAATGCGTTATTAGTAGAGGCAAATGAAATGCCATTGAGCTTGAGGAGAGTTCAATTGTCTTTGGTATATTGGTTGTCTTTAAAGAGTTATTCTGGAAAACATATAGCTAAAGATATTTTAAATAATTGCTGGGATACTCAAATAACAAAGGGAGAGGATGTGGATGGAGTATAAATCAGTTAGCAGAGAAATATCAGATAACAAATATAGAAGGTAGTGTGTCACCTGTATGGGGAGAGGTGCCAACATGGATAATTCCTGATGTTAAAATTGATCTAGAGATATTGGATAAGAAAAGAGAATGGGAGGAAATGGGTAGTATTAAATATAATGTAAATAAGTATATAGATTTTATGCAAGTATGCACATTTATTCTGATGGATCTAAAGACCCCAAAACAGGGCTTACAGGAGTAGGAATATATATTCCAGATTTTAAAATATCCATAACTAAAAGATTAACATCTAAATTGTCAGTATATACTGTTGAAATGGTTGCTATCATAATAGGACTAACATGGGTAGAGGAAGTAAGACCAGACAGAGTAGTGGTATGCTCTGACTCTGCTTCTGTTTTAACATTGATTACTCGGCAATCTTCTAGAGAAGATTTGTTGTGTGAAATATTTACATTATTATGGCGTATAACAAAGAAAAGGAGTGGTAGTTGGATTCTGCTGCAGTGCCAGCACATGTGGGAATAGCTGGTAATGAATCTGCTGATGAATTAGCAAATAATGCTTTAAAAAGAGAAGTAATAGATTTTAATGTTCCTTTAAGTAAATGTGAAATTAAAACTATCATTAAGGAAAATATTACTAAAGAATGGCAGGACATATGGAATACAGGTAATAAGGGAAGGCATTTATATAATATAAAAAAATGGTTTAATCTAGAGAAAGTGTAATGGTGAAAAGAAAAAGAAGAGGTTATTATAAACCAGGATAGACTTGGGACACTGGGATTGAACGCTTCACTGTTCATAACTGGAGTACATGAGACTGGGCTGTGTGGGAATTGTGGGGAGAAAGAAACAGTGGAGCATGTAATATATAATTGTACAAGGTATGATGAAGAAAGAAAGGAATTAATATCATATTTAAACAAGAAAGGTAAGGTAAATAAGGATTTGGAATACTTATTAGGATATGAGTTTAACAGAGATAGAGAAGGATACATGATATTAATAAAATACATATATACTTCTGGGTTAAGTGAAAGGATTTAAAATATAGAATGCAGATGCTCTATTATATTCTGGATCTGTAGGGACCACGGATTTAGTCTGGAGGAGCTGAACACGCAGCGCCAGGCGGAGCCTGGGGAGAAGGAATGGGATGGAGCATCGAATAATTATTTAAGTAGGAATATTTGTGTATATACGGGTGTAAGAACAGGAAAAGCAAAAACAAGGAATAAATTGATAAATAAACCATGACTGCATAACAGCAAAA
Source organism: Sinocyclocheilus anophthalmus (assembly GCA_018155175.1). Classification (NCBI taxonomy): domain Eukaryota; kingdom Metazoa; phylum Chordata; class Actinopteri; order Cypriniformes; family Cyprinidae; genus Sinocyclocheilus; species Sinocyclocheilus anophthalmus. The sequence goes on along the minus strand of JADLZN010006916.1, from coordinate 62,987 downwards.
GTAGGTGGCGATATGCACACAGGATGTAACACGCCAAAAAACGGAAGAAGAAGAAGAAGTTATTGTGGCGCAGCGCAGAGCCTCTGGACGGCGCGCTGCAGCGGACGAGCGCTCGAGCGCAACTTCAGTACTCAGTACTGAGCGCCGTCAGCAGTACCAGCAAACATAAACAATGGCGGAGCGGCTGTAAACTCAGCTCAACGGCTCGAATTTGCCCCATGGACGGGCATTTCGCGTACATCGACATGGAAAACCCGACCGAAAACCCCAGCAAGGCGGCGGAGTACCTGCAAGAGCTCAATAAAATCATCGAGACCCAACAGGAGTTGTTGGAGAAGCAGAAGAATCGGATTGAAGCGCTCGAAAAGCAAGTGTGTGATCTCTGTCAAGAGAACGCGTGCTTGAAGGATCAGCACCAGAGGCACCTGGCCACCTGCAGACTGCAACAACAGGGCAACAGCCACCCCACGCTGGGTGCCATCAAGGAGAATGTGATCCAAGAAAAGTAAGAGTCCCACTTTTGCAAAGCGGTCACTGCTTGCTTCGTTTGGACTGTGCATGGATAGAATATCTAACCAGGCATGCCATCTGTATATGGCGCTCTTTAAATGACTAACGTTAGTTATGATCTGGAGTGTTTATTCGTAGAGCTCAACGACAATGAACAGACTCGCTTAGCGGGACGACTTTGGGTGTGAGTAAATACCAGCACTCAAATGTCACCGGGCGTATTATTTATATAAAATGCCTGTCTGTATTAAAGTGAATATATTAGATAAGGTGCACAGCTGCTCATAGTCACTTAGAAAAGATACATTAAAAGCAATTTTGAATGATACGGTCGGTGCCCCCTGCGATGCTCAATGCTGTCTAGGTAGGCAGCTCGCGTGGACACACACCCCATGTCGACGGCGTTCAATTTTGGCAAGACTAAAATGGGCTTGACACGTGAAATTGTTTACTCAGCGTCATCCTGTAAACGTAATCCTAGGTTGTTTTGTTCCGTGTTTAACACTGTTGTTCATACTTTATCCCGGGGTTAATTAATCCTGAGGTTGTCAGGTTGAGGTAGCTAACGTCGTTGATTGGACAAATACGGCGCGCGAATTGTTTTAATAACGGCTTGTCCACGTGTGGAAAGGTTGCCAAGTCAATCCGCGCCGGTTGGATTTAGCCTTTTAAAAATATACAGCAAAAATCATCATTATCAGTTAACGTGTTTGCCTTCGCAGTTTGACATGTTTAACGCTTCCCTCAGATTTGGAGAATAAACAGCGTGTGAAAGTTCTGCGAACTGTTTATAAAAGCTCCTGATATTTTGCTGGCGTCAAAATCTTTGATTGGTTCCAGTTTAGCTAAACAACGTGTTAAAGGGGTCCTATTATGCTTTTTCACTTTTTCAACTTTAGTTAGTCTGTAATGTTGCTGTTTGCGCATAAAACAGATCTGCGAAGTTACAAAGCTCAAAGTCCAATTCAAAAGGAGATATTTTATTGAACAGAAATCACTTTTCAAAAACTACAACGAACGACTCGTTTGGACTACAACGCATATTTTCTGGGATTTGTGATATCACAAATATCGACGAATGGGACGAGACCTGGTTGAGCTGCACTAGAGAAGGCAACGAGTGTTATCACTATGTCAGAGACACACTAGCTTTCCCAAGACAGACGAACTTAGAGTGGTTACAATCATCCAGGTTTAAATCGCGCTCAAATTGATTTGATTTTGATGCAATATTTAGGCGGCTATGGTAAGGGGCGTGACATTTCCCGACCAAGTGCCGAGTGCTGCCAATCACAACACACACTGGCCCAGCTAACCAATCACAGCACATTTCGTATTTCAGAAGGCGGGCCTTCATTTGATACAGGAACTATTCGAGCCGTACATGCCAGACTGAGGAGAGAGGTCTTGTAATAATGTAAAATATGAGAAAAAAAGTGTTTTTCCTTTTATCAGAACAACGCTAAGTATGATAGCCTGGGTCTAGTACAAACCGCCCAAAACAAAATCAAGACTTTGTAAAAGAGCATAATAGGACCCTTTTAACGCAACAATCTCTCAAGAACAAGGGTTTCGTGAATCTTGACCCAGGGTTGGAAAGCAGCACTAATTCGGGTTTGAAAATGCAATAACCCAGGGTTAAGTGTAGTGTGGAGAATCTTTGAGCAAGTATGTGATCGATATGGTTCAACAGAGAAAGCATTAAGGTTTAGTATGACAAAAAAAACAACTTCGCTTTTTAGCAGCCTGTATTTTTTCCATTTTTGTATATCTTTTTTTTTTTTATAAGAAAAACCCAGATTTAATCAAGAGAATTAGCTGCGATGGTTTTAATTGATTTCAGTCAGTCTTTGTATGAGAGTAATATGTTGACTGAAATGGCAAACATTAGTTTCACTCTACATTCTTATCAGATCTTAATGTGTTAATGTGTATTTGCCTTTAAAATGGAAAAATTTATATATTTGTTGTGAATGTTTGAGATGAACTGCCCGTTAGGAATTCCTTTTCAATTCCATTTGTAATACAGTGTTACGTCACAATGCTAATCTGAAGAAGGGGCCCGAAGTATAATCTGTTGTTATTTTATTATGTTGACAATCAGGAGCTCACATTGCTTCTCGTGCCACATTACATGATGGGTTTACTGGCTTGCTGTAGTGTGTTAGGATTTCCAAGAGGAGTCATAGCAAGAGATAAGTGTTTATCTGGCATATTTATGGAAATATACATGAGTGTTTGGATGAGTCGGGAACATAGATTTCTCCCCCAGACATGTGGCATTTTAAGCCTCATGTGGATTTGAATTTTAGCTGTATGTCAACATGCAGTTTTCACATTAGCCCTTGTAAAGCAAATGCACTGACTGATCATTCATGATCTCTTATTTTTTACAGTTTATATTGTAAATTCCTGTTTTATTCCGCTATAGTAATCAAAGCGGTAACCTTTAAAGAAGATGGTGCCGTTTCATGAGCTGCACTTGCACTTTCTACAGTACATTTTGTCAATAGCTTGTGTTGTAATTTGGTGCAGAGAGGCAGAAAGTTGGACTTTCACATTCATCTTTCATTTAAGCAGTGCTGATTCTTTGAGAGTGAAATACTTTATCTGTTCTTTACTGTTTTTGAGATCAGGGAAGACATAATTAACTTTTACTCCTGGCTCTTGACTGAGGTCTGTGGTGTAGCCTAACATTAGCAATTCATTTTTATTTCCCACTTGCTATTTGCTTTTTGCATATGCCTGACTTATCTGTGCCTGCTTGAATGTCAAAACTATTTTGTTCATAATATGCGCACACTTCGTTATAGTCTTTTCCACCTTTGGGCTGAGTGGTTTTCATTGGTATGGTTACAGTTTAGTTTTTCACTGTGGTGCTATAAAATCAGGATTACAATATATTCAGCATATGTCTGTTGTTACCTCGGTGATGCAAGAGGTGTAGATGGCGTGGCATTGTTGGTAAACATTAGAGCGGGCACCGTATCAAGGATGATCACATTCCAGTTTTTAGGCCTGCTTTTTTCCTTTTTTTGTGTTCATTTTTCTACAACACATATCAAGCAGAGAGAAGGAGATGAGAGGTTGATCATCATATGCAGAGGGGTTATGTATTTAATTGGAGATGAACAACACACAGAAACATACCATTTTCTAGATTAGATATAGTGTACCTTGATGAAGAAAAAGTGCATAGAAAAATACTGTATTATCCTAGCAAATCATCTTTACATCACTACAGGTGGTGGATGGTTAGATAACATGGTGAGAAATCTGAGCAGAGAATGGTTTGCAATTGCATGCTAAACTAGAAATGTAACTGGAACCACTGAAGGTGGAAAGCTGCCTATGCTATTTGTAGTCAAAGAAAGGTATTCATAGTAGTGTATTTTAAATGGATGCATCATTGTGATTGCCTGTGATGTGAATTCTCCTTTGGTACTGAACTGAGTGTGTTGAACTTGGTATCCTCCACTCCGATCTTCTCACATCCTCATGATTTGAAGGACTCTGGGTTTAACACAACGGAGAATGAGGAAAAAGAGCACTCCAGTTATTCTGCAGCTTAACTTATTCTGAAGAATCACTGGATGTGTGAGGAATTGGCATAACTTGAGTGGAACTTGCATAGTCACAAAGCTGTATCTGTGATATGCATGGCAATATATCTTAAATGCATGCTTCATTTGGATTGCCTGTGATGTGAAGTACTCTTCCTTATTCTCCGTTGATACTGAACGCATCCTTCAATTCACAAGAATTTGAGAAGATCATTTGCTCCGACTCTGGGTTTAACACCATAGGAGAATGAGAAAAATAGCATTCCAGTTATTTTGCAGAATAGAACATGCATGGTCACACAGTTGGATTTGTGATGTGGTACAGCAGTATACTATACAGTAAGACTCTGGGTTTAATACAAAAAGAAAAAGGGGAAAGATGACTTAACGTCACAGGAAAATACAGTGAATCATGGATTTGAGATACAATGTTGAGAATATTACAGATACAACTTGACTTATGACTACACATGTTCCTCTTAAATTATGCCATTTTGACACTTCTAGAATAAATGGAGTGGTCTTCTTTTTCACTTCTCTTTGGTGTTAAACCAAGTGTGCTTCAAACATAAGGATTAGTGAAGATCCTGTGTCCAATCTTTTTCCCTCCTCATGATTTGAAGAGCTTTGGGTCTCGCAGTGCAGTCACAATGAAGCATACAAATGTAATCTAGATGGCAGTCACTACAGTTGCCCTTTTTCCTCTTTCTCCTATTGTATTAAACCCAGTCATTCAGTTCACGAGTATCTGAAATGATCATCTGCTCTAATCTTCACACATCCTTATGATTTGATGGACACTGGGTTTAACACCAAAGGAGAGTTAGAAAAAAAGACCACTGTGGTGGTTATTCTGCAGCTCCTCACAACTTCTGAATAACTAGGATTATCAAAATACCATAACTTGACGTTCATCTGGATGTTTAAAACATCCAGGTGATTGCAACAAATGGTGAAAAGAAAGCGTTTTCTTGAGGGGTGGTTTCTTGCAACTTGGCACATCTGTCCGTTAACAGTCTTCTGGCTGGTAGCTACAGTACATTTGCACAAAGGCGAAGTTGTCACTGATAAATTTTGTTTCGTGGCAAAATCGATTACATCAATGCATCACTATCAGAAGTTTTCCACAAACATATAATAGAAAGATTTTTCTTGTAGCAGAAATGTTTTTTTTTGGTTCGCTAGCTGCCTAAAACAATTTAAATCTCTTGTGCTATTTGTGTAAAAAAACCAAAAAAAACAGGTATTTTTATTTTATTCCGTTGGCACTTTGTTTTAAACATACATGAGTAGGTTGACTTCCTTTTTAAAAATATATATATACATGTAGGTGTGTATTTTATATATACATAATAAATATAAACAGAACACACACATATATTATGTAAGCAAACTTATTTTGGATGCGATTTAGGGCCGAATTTCTAATTGCGATTACAATTACAGATGCCACAAATACGTAATCGTTCAAAGCGTCAATTAATCGTTCAAAGTCCACTTATGTTATTCTGAGTGCTTAAGATGTGTTTTTTTCTTTCTAAGGGTTTTTCCATTGTTTTAATTTTAGTGTTAGTATAACATTATAATACCATTCAGATTTTTACTTTTTTTATTATTTAAAGAAGAAACCAATCCAATGTACAGTTGACATTTGAGCCTTAATGCTGTAGAAAATCAATAAAAGATTTTCTCTTTGAGTGTTTTCAGCTTTTTTATTTTCATATAAAAATATGGCATGCAGTTGCGCAATTAATCATTTGACAGCCCTACTTTCTCACACCAGTCAGTGGCTCTGACAGGGAGATCACCAAGTCATAACCGAGCATTTCTACACTTGCAGCTCTGCACTAACAATCTGTTTCCTAGCTGCTCCATATTTTTATTCATAGGCTGGTGCAGTTATCGCTTGTGACTGCTTGCAAGCACACACTGTGATTTAGAGTATGGAAGTGTAGTAGGCAATGAAACTTCAGCCAATGATTTGTGTGTTGCATTTCACCTTAGAAGGGGACTGTATTTGGTATGCATTGTTTCTGCACAATGCTGTGGAGAGTTATAAGACTGGCGTTTTTTGCTGCAACCAACTGCTGGCCTTCATGTCACAAAGCACTTTGCCACGTCAGCTTACGGCTTTGTGCTGACTGCAGCAAACTGGCAATCGTAGCATAGGCTGAAATGGCTCATGAAAGAATCTCTTGGTGATTTTTGTATACAAATGTCAGTTGATGCAATGCTTGTGTGGTATTCATGTATATTTCAATATACATGAATGTATTCAATAATTATGTAATATTCACAAAGTAGGATCTTCTTCAGTAGATGTATTTGTCTAGGACACATGTGTCAAACTCAAGGCCTGCGGGCCTATTCCGGCCCGTCACATCATTTTATGATGTTTAACATGTTTCTGTTTCTATTTGGCATTCTATTTATATGCATAAATTGACTTTGGTGTGCATATGATACGCAATGGTTAGGATTAGGGGTGTGGGGTTTTTCGGTTGATCACGTTTGCATGGACGGCTCAAAGGAATTAGGGATGTGCAACAGTGATCGAGTACTCGACCGTGACACGATGATCGAATTTTTATTTAATTTTTTCCCCCCTGATTGGTTATAGCAGCACTTTGGGCGGCGCCCTGAGCTCTGATTGGTTAGCTTGCCACAGGATGCATCAAAAGAAGAGAGATAATCATGGCCTCAAAGTCACGTAGTGATGTCTGGCTTTACTTTGAGAGTAAAGCTGTGCAGTGCCATGCTGTCACACAAATGTACAACAAGTACAATGCGCTATCATCTAACATTTGTACATAAAATGTCTGGTAATAACAGAGCGGCAACTCAGACGAGCATTGCAACATTTGCCATTAGACCAAAATGCAACGCAGGCAGAACAGAGAAGATGACACAGCTAATCGCTGAAATGGTGGTGAAAGATTTGCTGCCCATTAGTTTCGTCGACGGAGAAGGATTTAAAGATTTCATGCATTACGTTGAGCCCGAGTATGACATTCCGTCACGCAAAACAGTCACGGCAAGAATAGATGCTCTATATTAAAAGACTGCTTCTTCACAGAAGGACAGACTGTCAAAGACAATAGTGACACTAATGTAGTCTATATTGCTTTTAGATTTTTAAAAAAAAAATTATTATTATTACTGATGTTATAATAATGCAGCCGTCCCTTTTTTCCTCATATTTGTGGGCATAATTCAATTCATATGGCTTCGAAAACGCACAGGCGATTTATGGATAATAAAACTTAATAAACTTAAAACTTATAACTTAAAACTTAACTTAATAACTTACAAATAAAACTTAATTACAACTATTACACTTAATAACGTAGATGAAAATATAGCACAAAGCTGCCATACATTTAAAATGAGAACTTTATAGAAATCTATAGTAAATTCTGTCCTTGCCCATCTTTCAGCGCGCTGTCATGAAAATGTATCACGGCGGGAGCTCGCTCTCTCTCTCTCTCTCTCTCTCTCTCTCTTTCTCTGTCTAGCGCATAACTTAGCATCCTATTGTGCAGATACAAGTTGTAATGTTACGTCTGCTATGTATCTAAGTTATCTGATTTATCATAGGATGCGTCATAGAATGAGCTTCAGTTTATTGGCATGAAGTCACTCTTCACCTCAGGCAGCTATTCCTTTTTAGATGCTTCTTTATTAATAACATTGCTTCAGATTTTTTCATTATATCCATTACGGCCATTCATTCACTCTCACAAAAAATGGACACGCTTTCTATCGATCAGACATTATATGCATGCGCTGAAAAATGATCTTCTCTCCTGAGTTTAATAAACGCAACCTAGAGTGTGGGCATCCACTGGCAGAAACATATATTGGCGCATATGCCGACTAATGTAAATAAGTATTTACATAGCATAACAGTAGTAGTCCAAATGTATTGGTTTTGCACGTGTCAACAATACATTATGAAAATAAAAAGAAGCAGGTTTTTTGCGATCAGATCAACTGGCAAATTCCTGGAAAGTCTAAGGAATCCAGTAAGCAAATGCATTCAAACAGTAAGTTCAAAATGGCACTAATGCAGAGAAAACATGGCTGATTTCATCAGAGATGGCGGAGATAATAGTACTCGCATACAGATGTCAGTAAAAAAATAATAAATCAGCAAGCTATTTGGCTTAAAAGCATGAGTGTTTTATACTGGATGCTGGCTGAAGGTGTTTTAGATTACGCAGTAGTCAGTGGTTTAGTAAATCTGGATCAGTCAGGTCAAGGTAGCTCATTTAGTGGTCTTTTGGCGTCCCCCTGTGTTCCTGTTTGGTTTCGCAGATTGACTTGTTCAATTTTTTTTATTAGAAGTGCTGTAAACTACTAAATGTAATGTACAAATGTTCATTTTCTGTGAAGCTGCTTCGCAACAGTGTATCATGAAAAGTGCTACACATAAATGTGAATAAAAATAAACGGTTATTAATGAATTTATTTATTTATTTTGGCACTATATACATTCATTGCAAATTATGAAAATTAAAAAGTACTTTTTTTAGTACTTTAGTTTGTATTTATTTATTTTTGGGTGGGGGAGTGGGGTTGAGTACCACTACTTCTTTTTTTCTACTACAAGCATTGATTTTGTATCATATGCACGTTAAAGTCAATTTCTGCGTATAAATCACATGCCAAATAGAAAAAGAAAATTGTATTATACGCACTTTCATGAGACCGGACTCATTTGTTTTTTTTAAATGCCATATCTGTCACACGTTCTTAGCAGCTCACAATTATTTGTTGTACCATAAATGTAACAATTTTTTTTTTAACAAAGTTAATGTAATGACCTGTGTTTGATGATACTTGTCTTTATTTACTTTGATTTATTGAGTAATTTGGATTTCTTAACCTGATAAATTAAAAGGATTTATGTTAAAATAACACAGATAACATATTTTTTTACATCTATGCAAATGCATATGCAATATTTGTAAATTAATAAAATAAAGAGACAGTTATTTAACAATGTTAAGGAGTAGTAACATTTGTACAGTCTTACAGTTACAACCGGCCCTTTGATGGCAGCCATAATGTTGAAGTGGCCCTCAGTGAAAATGAGTTTGACACCCCTGGTCTAGGAAGTAGCAGCCAAAATATTAAACGTTTGCCATTTTGCTGGTTGGGTTTTAAAGGAAAAGTTCACCCCAAAATAAAAATGTGCGCAAATATTTCCCACCCTCAGGCCAGAATGTATTTTTTCAGAATTTTCATTTTTGGGTATTATCTCCTTAAAGGTTTTTTTTCCCTTTTCCTTTCTCAACAAAGGCTTAGATTTTGTTTGTAGTCCCCTTTATGACAGTACAAAAAAATTATACTAGTTTCTAAGCCAATTTTTTTGTACGGTACTTTCCTAAAGGGAGATATCACTGTTGCCAAGTTTATATTAGACGAGGAGATGTTGCTCAAGGGAACTGCATAGAATCTCATACCGTTCACTATGCAGTGTACTAACATCTCTAACTCAAAATCAATGACTGGCAGATGTACAGTACACTGTTGCCAGAGGTAGTGGTGCATATTGGCTGCAAATATACTTCTCCCTTATCTTTGATAGCAAAAGTTTAGTTCTTTTAGTCTGTTAAAATATAAAAGTAAATTTCACAGATCACCTTTGTTTTCTTAGGAATTTAAGTCAATAGACTAATAATTCCATAAAAACCATTATACAATGTCTTTGTGAGAGGCATAGCAAGCAGTAGCATGCTTACAATGTTTGTTCAGGTTCAGCAGCTTGTATGGCTGCAAATGGCATATTGCAATCTCTAGCGTGATGGATAATTAAGAGTATGAATGGGATTCAGAGTAGCCCAGGGTGTGCTGGCTGTGATGTGTTTTCCCATAAGGGAGTGGCATCCATCTCGGATAGTGGAGAATGGACTATGAAACCCTTGGGTAGCTGTGTAACACTGCCATTTGAATACCAAGATGAGAGGAGTAAACAAACATGAGATCTGCTGTGAGGCAATGAAATATTGGAAGGCATGTGTGGCTGATAAAATTGCTCCTTTGGCAATACTGTATGTGATGGTGTCTATTAAATATGCTATATCAAGCTTGGGCTTTAAGACTGTGAACCACAGTTAGCTAAGGCTTAAAGGAATATTCTGGGTTCAATGCAAGTTAAACTCAATCAATAGCATTTGAGGCATAATGTTGATTACCACAGAAAAGCAAAAATTGAGGTTACAATGAGGCACTTACAATGGAAGTAATATAAAGAATACACAGCAAATACATGAAAAAGGCATTTTGCTGATCTGTGGATATTTGAGTAATATTGCTTTTTTTGTGCTATTATGGCTCATGCCATTGATCTATTAGTTGCAATGCAGAGGCATGGGATATTGTTTACTGGTGCAGAACTAGTTGTAAATTGAAACTCCTGTCATAAAATGTGTGTTGCTTGGGCTCAGCGTTCTAATATTTTGTCCTAGAATTAAGAACCCTCATAGGATCTGTAAAGTGAGGAACTTTGAAAATTGTTCTGCAGATGGCATATGATTTAATGAGATGACAAGGCTTAGAGTTATATAATGATTGTTAATTCACAGTAGGAGAGTGTCTCTGTTTATTTATTTGGTTTTAGAAGTTTTTTTTTATGTCTCAGTGTGTGCGGTGCATATGAGAGGGCTGACAATATGTGGCATATTTCTCCTGCTCATGAATTCTGTAAACAACTGTAAATTCAAGCCTATCAAAGGGCAACATTTTCTGTCTTAAATTAGTTTTGTGGTTTCTTTCTCTTTCTTTTTAAAAAATTTTTTTTTTAATTGGCCTCAGGTTAATGCAGGTTTTATTAGAGCCTGACCGATACGGGTTTTTTGGGGGCCGATACCGATATTAGGGAGTAAAAAAGACCGATACCAATATATCGGCCGATATTCTTTATGTGTAGGCTATATTATAGTACAGTATAGTCAAAAGCTTTTGAATGGTACTGTATATAGAATACAGTTTATAGCCTACATAAACAGAATATATATACACATAAACAAATTTTTTGCAATGATAACTCAAATGTGGTGATCAAACACTTATAATGATGTGACAAACATAGGCCTATGTAGTGGAGGCAAAGTATTTAACATAAACTTTATTATCCAAAATGTTGTCTAACATCAGTGCACTTATAACAGTAAACTTCACTTCACTTATTATAAATAACTTAAATAAAACAAATAGAACAAAATATATATAACTTGATTTAAGAAATTCAAACAAGGTAACTGTGTCGGGCAAACAAGATACTGCCAAAACAACAGGGGCAGGTTTATGCAGGAAGCACAGATTTACCAAATGTAAACATCTAAAATGAAAAATAATAATAATGAATAATATATTTTTTTCACAAACTCTGTGTTGTGTATTTTCTGGTAATCAAATTAACATGCAAAACATTCGTATTTAAATCACCTTTTTGCAGTTTAATATTCACATACCAGGGCTATATATATATTATACAGTTATATATATATATATATATATATAATTATATAGCACAGTGGGGCAAAAAAGTATTTAGTCAGCCAATTGTGCAAGTTCTCCCACTTAAAAGATGAGAGAGGCCTGTAATTTTCATCATAGTATACCTCAACTATGAGAGACAAAATGAGAAAAAAAGGATTTTTTGTAGGATTTTTAAAGAATTAATTGTTAAATTCCTCTGTAAAATAAGTATTTTGTCACCTACAAACAAGCAAGATTTCTCTCACAGACCTGTAACTTCTTCTTTAAGAGGCTCCTCTGTCCTCCACTCTTTACTTGTATTAATGGCATCTGTTTGAACTCATATCAGTATAAAAGACACCTGTCCACACCCTCAAACAGTCACACTCCAAACACCACCATGGCCAAGACCAAAGAGCTGTCAAACACCAGAAACAAAATTGTAGACCTGCACAGGCTGGTAAGACTGAAGCTGCAATGGTAAGCAGCTTGTGTGAAGAAATCAATGTGGGAGCAAGTATTAGAAAATGAATACATACAAGACCACTGATAATCTCCCTCGATCTTGGGCTCCACGCAAGATCTCACCCCGTTGGGGTCAAAATGATCACAAGAACTGTTAGCAAAAATCCCAGAACCACACGGGGTGACCTAGTGAATGACCTGCAGTGAGCTGTGACCAAAGTAACAAAGGCTACCATCATTAACACACTGCGCCGCCAGGGACTCAATCCTGCAGTGCCAGACGTGTCCCCCTGCTTAAGCCAGTACATGTCCAAGCCCGTCTGAAGTTTGCTAGAGAGCATTGGATGATCCAGAAGAGGATTGGGAAAATGTCATATGGTCAGATGAAACCAAAATAAAAAAAACCAAAATAGAACTTTTGGAAAAAAACTCAACTTGTCGTGTTTTGAGGAGAAAGAATGCTGAGTTGCATCCAAGAACACCATACCTACTGTGAAGCATGGGTGGAAACATCATGCTTTGGGGCTGTTTTTTTTGCAAAGGGACCAGGACGACTGATCCGTGTAAACGTAAGAATGAATGGGGCCATGTATCGTGTGATTTTGAGTGAAAACCTCCTTCCATTAGCAAGGGCATTGAAGATGAAACGTGGCTGGGTCTTTCAGCATGACAATGATCCCAAACACACCGCCCCGGGCAACGAAGGAGTGGCTTCGTTAAGAAGCATTTCAAGGTCCTGGAGTGGCCTAGCCAGTCTCCAGATCTCAACCCCATAGAAAATCTTTGGAGGGAGTTGAAAATCCGTGTTGCCCAGCGACAGCCCCAAAATATTATTGCTCTAGAGGAGATCTGCATGGAGGTATGGGCCAAAATACCAGCAACAGTGTAGTGTGTGAAAACCTTGTGAAGACTTCCAGAAAACGTTTGACCTCTGTCATTGACAACAAATGGTATATAACAAAGTATTGAAATGAAATTTTGTTATTGACCAAATACTTAATTTTCCACCATAATTTGCAAATAAAATCCTACAATCCTACAATGTGATTTTCTGGATATTTTTTCTCATTTTGTCTCTCATAGTTGAGGTATACCTATGATGAAAATACAGGCCTCTCTCCTCTTTTTAAGTGGGAGAACTTGCACAATTGGTGGCTGACTAAATACTTTTTTTCCCCACTGTATATATATATGTACTGACCTGTTTTTTATGTATTAATCAAAAATTGGACAAATTCCATGAAATTCCACGTTATACAGTAAATTCCGTTGTTATGACTGGATTCCGTGATTCCGTCCATGTTTTCTGTATTGCGGAAACTCATTGTGAAAGTAAAAGATGGGTACATTGTTGTTTATTTACTTAGCGTACTGTTCATAACTGTATTTTTAAGTCTTACATTTTTATTGCAGTGTGTTATCTGTATTACAACAGCTGTCAGAAATACAATGTTGGTAAATCGTAGCATCCTGTGGTCAAATATTTTTGAATGATGGCAACTAAACAGTATAACTGAATAAAACCTATATCTCTAATATCTGCAAAAATTGCTTGGGCATTTGTTACTGTTAGAGGATATTTCTACAATTGATTATTATAACTATTATTTGTTATTTTTGCCAACTTATTTCTTTCCCTTGTTTTATGTTAGAGGAAAGCTGAAGGCATCAACAGTAGAGAGACCTGCAGTGTATTCAGTGTGAATTCTAAATGACCATAACTATCTTCACTCTCAAAAAAAAAAGCCACTTACTCTGCAGTTCATTCATATTCTTTGATGAAGTGAGAAGATGGTGCTGGGTTTAGAGAATGGATCATATACTGACCATTGCCTTCCATTTGTAACGCTGTGATAGGGATTCTCATGGGATATTATCAGCTGGTTAAATGGAGACAATCTGTCATGTAGCCAATGCAAGAGATATCCTATAATGGTTGAGATGATCTTTGTCTGAGCCTGCTAGCAGCATTTTACCACACTAAGCAAAGAAAAGGAAAAATCGCTCTGTTTTGTTCCATTTAATTGCTCCATTGTTTGAGTTTTATGTGTTTTAGCTGCCTGGTGCTTCAGATTATAACACTTTGTGCTGTATTTAAACATAATTACCAGAGCATGATGGGAAATGTTGTGTTAAAATTAGGAAAATTGCAGTTTATAAAACATTTGGGTGAGGTGGTTAGTGAATCATCTTTTTAAAAATAATTGTTATCCCTTGAGGCAACGTTTGCCAATAAGATTGGGTACTTTATTTGTCATCACTTCTTCATTTGTGTCCTTGATTGGGAGGCACATGGAATATGCATATTCTGATACTTTGATTGGGAAGTGTCATACAACCACGGACAACTGTCAGTGAGTCGTGTGCAAACACTAATTGACGATTGATCCTGCAGTTGATAAGCAGGGCCTCTAAGCTATTAGTCACCGAAGGCCTACAGCATGAGCCAGACCTGACAAAGAGGAGCTTATATTGGATTCTGTCTGAGGGAGCCCACTGAGGAAACATGGTTCCTTACATGCCACCCTGATTAATGGTGATTTGGTTTTGGGAACATGGCCTTGTTGAGACCAAGTATGAGGGACACTTATGGCGCTTTTCCACTGCGTGGTTCGGCTCGCACGCTCAGTAATGTATGAGACTCTCGGCTTGCGTTTCCACTGTTTCCCCTACAGCCGTGACTCCTGAAAAAACGTTTCATTCTGGCCCCCCCCCCCCCCCCAAAAAACGCCTCGCCCCATCAAGCTCTTGCTGGATCTGCTCCTCTGCTATCAACGAGAGGAACGTCTGTATTTCCTCAACCGACAGCGAACCAGACACTTTTTGGTTGTTAAAAAAGGTGCGCTCGTTCAAAACAGTTGCGTTCGATCCTTCGCTGGCTGTGCTGATTTAAATCTAGCGGTGCTTTTGTGTTTGTGTCGCAAGTTCAGTGATGCAGGTAGTGACGATTCTCTCCAGCAACCGTGATCAGCAGAGTTTACACGTCACGTTTTGGTAACGGTACGGTTCACTTGGAACCTCAACCGAGGTGGTACTAAAAAAAGTACCAGGTACCAGGTACTGTACCCAGTGGAAAACCCCCCAAAAGTGAACCGTACCGAGCCGTACCGTGCCGTACCATGCAGTGGAAAAGCGCCATTAGTAGTAGTCTGTGGATCCCTCGGGACAAACTGGGAATGAGAGGCAATATTTCACAGTTCATCTGTACCAGAAGAATATTATGTAATATGCATTGTAGACAGGTGGCTCTCATAAATTTGTCAAGAATGTATCTGGTTCATATGTCATCTCAAAATCAGAAGAACAAATTATTATACATGTATATTCAATTTTTTACATAAATATACATATTTATGAGTTTTAAAGAAATTAAGCCCATTTTAAGAACTTTTGTGTTGTGATATTATTTAGTGACCAAAATATTCCCCCCATATTCTCATTACTGTAATAAGTCCATCCAATATGCAAATGAGTTTGCTGCTTCATCAGAACAGATTTGGATAAATTTAGCATTACATCACTTGCTCACCACAGAGGATCCTCTGCAGTGAATGGGTGCCGTCAGAATGAGAGTTCAAACATCACAATATCACACCCTCCCCTTTCAATTAAGGTCTCGTAAAGTGAGAAACTGCTTGTTTGTAAGAAACAAATCCATTGTTTACCTGCTTTTCACCGTAATCCATAATAATGCTTCTTCCATTGGAAAAAGTCCTCTCACATCAGAATCCACAGACATATTTGTTTACACCTGTTTTGGACAGTTTTCACTTGTAAACGATGTTTGATCTGTGCATATTTCTCTCCTGATTCAGATGGCCTTTTCAAAGAAAGCAATATTATGGATAGAGGACTCGTATTTTAGCCAGAAGCAGCGGTTTGAAGTTAAAAGCATCTTAATGATTAATTTGTTTATTACAAACTCTGAGCTTTTTACTTCAAGTTATTATTTGATGAATTGGAGTCATGTCGATTACTCATGATTATTGTGATGTTTTTATCAGTTGTATGAAGTCTCGTTCTGACAGCACTGCATTTACATTCACTGCAGAGGATCCATTGCGGAGCAAGCAAATGCAATGAAGTTCTCCAGATCTGTTGCAATGATATGGCTAGGAACTATACTCTCATTCCGGCGTAATAATGTGAAATGAGAGTATAGTTCCTAGCCATATTGGCCTATAAAATCGCAACTTTTCATTTTCCGTCGGTCTTAGTACACGATGTTACACATAGAAACTCTTTGGTCATTTTTGAACGAGATGCTAATGGTCTAATCAGATTCAATGATCTATGCTAAGCTACAGCTAAAAGTGCTACCGCTAGACCCGGAGATCAGCTGAATGGATTAGAAAACGGTGTTAAATGCTCTAAAATGCCATTTCAGATCAGCTTCTGTGTTGATTTAATTTAAACAGCCCAAATGTCTTATTATTCTAATTCCCTAATTAAATGTAAGAATTTTACTCAAAAGATAATGGACACTTTTAGAAAAAAATGGCTTTATAAAGGTAAAAATGCCCATAAAATGCAAAAATCAGTTTAAACTTATTGGAAAAGATTAATTTCTATCAGTATGACCTGACCACCACACAGAATATGAAGAATATTAAAAACATTAGAGTCAGCTGTCTGCGGCAGTCATTAAGGTACCAGCACAATAACACACAAAATATCGTCTAATTATCGTTATCGATAAAATCCCACAAAATATCATGATATTTTTGTCAGTATCGCACACCTCTAATGACAGAATAGATATATATAGATCGATAGATAGATGACATCAGATAGATGACAGACCAGACAGACCGTAGATAGATGCCAGACAGACAGACAGACCAGAAATATCGTCTAATTATCATTATCGATAAAATCCCATAAAATATCGAGGTATAATTTTTTGTCAATATCGCACATCTAGTCCACGCCCTCCTAAAATGCCTAGTTCAAACACGCCCCCACATGTCTACATCACTGTGTTGGGAAGATTTGCATAACACCCTCCAAATGTATACGAAAAGAAAGAAGGCGTAACTTTTGATTCTCGCTGTAGTATTGTTGCCGACCACCGTCATGTCGGGTGAGACGCCGTGTGTTTTGTTGTGAAAGTGAAACTACTTTGTTTGCCTTCCAAAAGAGGACACGACTAGAAAACAGTTGTTAAGTTGTATTTACAACACTGTTCAGGACAGTTTAACCCAAATATTCAGATGTGTGCAGTGTATTTTATGGAGGACGAGGACTGTTTCCTGGTAGAGTAGACCACAATGCCGGTTGTTCTGACAATAATGCTGACTCACAGCCTGTAAGTACGTTTTCATATTTAAAGGATTTGCCATTGACGATTCAAACACGAGTTTTGAGCAGTGTAGAGTAGCGCTTGTTTGCCGTTTCTCCGATCACAAATGCAGACAATGTTTTATGTTTACGCCGTGCCATACACAACACGTAAAAACACAGTACAGTCATTATAATCTGTAATTATGTCCTCACTGGATGCTACAAATGCCTCGTTTTTAATGGGTTTATTGGTTTTGTCTCGTCGCACCGGGACAGGGCATCACAGTATGGTAAGGGGTGTAACATTTCCGTCACACGCTTGAGGTATTCGGCCAATCACAATGCATTGGATAGCTGGCCAATCAGCGTACACCTCGCTTTTCCAAAACTATGATATTTGTAAAAAAAACTACGCGGATCAGAAAGGCCGGGCATAGAAAAACAATAGGAAAAACAATAATGTACAGTATGTGGAAAATAATGTGTTTTTTTTAACCTTAAACCGCATTCATTACACCAAATACACAAAATAATGTTCTTTTTAGCAACGTCATATGACCCCTTTAATAATTTGTAATAATTTAAACAGAACAGATGCTGTGTCAAGGGTTTTGTGGAAAAGAAAATGGAAAACAAATTGTGCAGGTCCCTAAGCCGCATGCTTGGACCATGACTTGAAACAGTAAAGGGCACTGCAAATCTGTAACCCATTCCAAACTCCTTAAAACCTTAATGTGTTGACTTTAGTCTTAATTATCTGACTTTGTTTACATTGATCTTTTCTTCCATATTCTAACCTGCATCCCTCCAGGAGCCCTGCAGCACCTTTTGTAGAGAGCTGGCTAAGACTTTGACAATGGTTGGTTTAAAATTTTGAAGTAATCAGTAAACATTTGACAGTGACAAATAAGAGGGAAGCAACCGCTCAGCTCCGTTCTAAAAATGTAGTGCATCACAGCAGGGTTTGTGCTTCATTCAGAATTGAATTGTGAGTATCTTTTAAATTCCAGCCCAATTTCTGAATTTAAATAGAGGTAGAAGATTCACAATTGCACTTTGAATTTGAATATAAGGAGGTAGAATTAAAATGTATTAAAATTCATAGGCCATGTGCTCTCAACTGTAGACGTCCTCTTCAATTTTAAAATCTTCCTGTCTTCACTTTCTGGTGTCATGAGGCGTGAGCAACATTCTGCTCATTCAGAAGTATTATTATATTTCTCAGAGCAATCTGTCAAGTGGTTATCTATAACTAAATTCCACAAGGAGACAACTTTGGCTCCAGAACGCTGGTGTTTTGAAGCAATTACAACACACTGCAACTTTTGACTTAAATGACAGTGTTCCTCTTGACAGCACTTTTGTGATTTAGTCATTTACTGTTGCAAAGTGATAAAGGATGGATATTAGAGAAATTGTATTATAAAGAAGCATAACCAATTATTATGCTGCCAGGGAAACCCAAAGCATCAATCCCCCCTACTGAGGCTTAAAATTTGCTCTCTAGTACAGTCTAGTCCAACCTCACTTCAAGTGCGTCACTGATAGTCATGGCACACCACAGAGATAACCAACAGCCTTCTGCTTTTAATAGCCTTTCACTTGGGGGTTTTAGGGTTTGTTGAAACACCCACTGTGTTAGAAATGGACTTTCTTCATTTAACTCATGAATGATCTGTCTCTCCCTCGTCTGTGAGGTTTGTGAAGCAACAGCAACCAATCCATTTAGTAAACACCAGAAAGAAATAGCTTTGTATGGAGGCACAAGGGCTGTTATACTTCATTTTTTGAGATAGATGTGGTTTGTTATTCATCAAGAGCCAGGGCAACGCAGTCGGTCTGTTTGTTAATGCATGTCTGTCTGGATATTTCCGTCTGTCTGTTATTTGATTGATATTCTGTTCATTGATAAGTATGTCTGCCTGTCTGTCCATTGACATGTCTCCCATCCAATACAGTATATAACGTCCACTACTCCTTTGGTGGTTATTTCCATGTGATCATACTTCTATATGGCATCCTTTCGCCATCTGTTGTCTGTCTGTCAGTTGTTCTCTGTGTGTCGTCATGCATTTGGCGTCTGTACGTTGTTCGCTGTATGTGGCACTTAAACAGTCTGTCCGTTGTTTGCAAGCTGTTCGCCCCAGGCTGTTCAACAGTTATCTGTCCGCCGATCTGTAGATTGAAATTTCCGCATGTCCACCTTCCATCTGTCCGGCAACTTTTTCTTGTTCCCTGTATGCTGTCTGTATGGAATTTGTTTGTCATGTGTATCTATCTGTCTGTCACTCTGTAGATGGATATTTCAATCTGTCCACCAAGATATGTCTGCCACACATCCATTGACCATTCACATATGGATGTATCATTCGTTCATGTACGTAACTCGTTCGCCTTCTGTAAGTAGGTTTTTACCTTAGTTCGTTCACCATCCAAACTTTGATTGTTGTTTGTTCACTGCCCATCCATCATCTGTCCACTATTCTTCAGCTATTCCTGCTGTAACCATTCACCATCCATATGTTTGACCATCATATGACGTTTGTCCAACAGATATCTGACTGTCATGTTTTTGCTGTTTATTATCCCTTCGTCATTTGTATGTTGGCTGATGGTCATCCATGCATCATCCAGTCACTGTTAATTGACTCCTCATCGATACTCCGTTTTTTCACTGTGCATATGTTATTCATTCGCTGTTCATTGGCCTACGAATGTTAACACTTCTTTCTTAGCAAATATATTAACATTAATGGAATACAAACTTTAATTTAGTTGAATTTGTTTGTTAAAAATATGAAATGTGCTTCCTACAGAGTCTAATTTGATTAATACAGCCCCCAAAGCCATGAGAGTGCACTGCTCTGTAGAGTTCTTTTGAATCTCAGTGGCGAGAATGGTAAAAGTGCTTTGGTCTGCTCTCTGATTCTTTGATAAATGGGCACTTGCTTTCAGCGGAGCTAAGTAGCAGGCCAAACTCCCACAGCACAGCACTAAGATTTCAATGACAGTTTGATTTGAGTGCAACCTCTCTCCTGTGAGCAGCGCATCAAAATCTGCTGGAACACTGACTGTTGTGTGCTCCTAATCTCTGCATTCAATTTGGCCCCATTACTCCTCAAAGTGGCTGACAGGAGAGGGCAGGGTGCATGGGGGGGGAGAGATTTAATCCAGCAGGCAACACCAGGGAACGGGTTCCCCAGAGGTCACTCGATCGCCGTGAGGGTGTGGAGATTAGTTGTTCGCCATTGCACATGCGCTCCTGCCTGGTTCCAGTCATCCAGGTGCTGAAGTAATTTGAGGGCGACGTGGGCTTCATGGGTCAGCCATTGGCTAACCCTCTAGGTTCACCTTAGTCGTCCCTAATATGCGGGTATTCCCTGAATCGAAGTGTTGTCCCGGAAGCCATTTGATGCAGTTATTGTTCCCCTCTTGGGGTTTGTGCTGATGTTAAAGCTGCAGTCCGTAAGTTTTGCCTCTTTGTCGCCATCTCTGTTGAACCATGGAATGCGTCTGGTGTGCGGAATTACTACTTTCCGTTTTATATGATCGGGCACGGGCGTCGCAGGCGCGGATTAATGCTAATGTTCTACAAGATTATGGTGGCAGTCATCGGGACCGGCACCGTGTTTGATATTTCCTGTAGCGTTTTGCAATCGACAGATTTATCCTACGTACTTTGGAATATGAAACCCAAATAAGAATCTTCAGCCATTTTCTAATCTAACAGTAAGTAAAAGTCTGCACACGGTTTGTTCTGACCCACTAAGAAAAAGTTGCATTACCATAAATCTCGCTCCCAATGGTTATTAAATCGGTACAAGATCGTTTAGCTCATAATCAGCATCAAACTAGTTATGCACCGTCCGTATTCGGTATCGTGCCCGTGGTACTGTAGCTCCTGATCACGTGACTCTTAACGTCGTTACAAATGCCGGCACTCTACAACGCCGATACCACAAGAGTGTGATAAGCGCCATATTCAGACAACGAAACCGCCGACAACAGACAGCAAATGGATTTACATGAGGGATTACTCCAATAATTCGTAGTGTATGGCAAGTGAATAGAACTTAAACATTCAGTATTAACGCCTGATGTGCGCGAGCTGATAAACAAAGCGTGCTGAGTGGAGGTGCGCAATGGCGCGTCTTTTCGGTGAAAATATCATATTACTCACAGACCTACACCTGGAAATTTTGTAGTTCGGAGTTTCGGATATGTTCCAAAGCAAGTAAGGTAAGAAACAATGCACAAGTGTACTTAACGAGAGAGAGAGAGAGGAGCGAGAGAGAGAGAGAGAGAGATAGGAGAGAGGAGATAGAGCTCGGCACTTCGTGTTGTGTGGATCTTTGATGTTCTCCTCACACGTTCGTGCCCCAAGCACAGAGGCCCCGTCATTTTGATTAAAAACTAAATCGTTAAAAATCAGAGCCATTTATAGGTCATTTTCACGATAAACATGCATTTAAATTTTCACCTAGGGCATCACGGACTTTCTGAGAAAGTGAAACTATCAGCCTGTTGTTAATGCTCTATTCTGTCTACTTCTCATCAGAAATACTGTCAGGGGGAGGGGGGGGAGGCGTTTGCGTTGGGGTTTTTGCTTGCTTGAGTGTTCTGCTTATAGAACAAGGGCTTTGGGTAATATAAATCGGGGGGCAGCACGTTTCGATTGAAAAAACGGGGCGACTTCTATTTCTGAAACTATCACAGTTGGGAGGATATTGCTAATGGAGTGGTTGGGTCGCCATGCCGTTATGTATCATCAAGCGCGTGATTCCAGTACCAGCCACTGGGGCAATGGAGAAGCTCTAATGCTGTTAAATTAAAGATGATGTACATAGAGCAAAAAAATTAAGTGAAAGTAACAAAAACGTGTAAAATACATTTTAATGAGCATAATCAAGTGTGAAAATAACCGAAGGATACACAGTCAAACCAAAAATTATTCAGACACCAAAAATCATTTTTGATATTTTTTTACTATTAGTTCAGGACCTAGGTGGGTAGTTACTGTATAATGGGTAGCGTGAGGATAGCAAAAAAAAGTAAACTGTGACAAATCATACCCAAAAATTATTCATACAGTGGACTACCAATAAAATTTATACAAATTTGGGACCAAAAACTATTCTCAGGCCCAGAGTCCTGGGAAAAAAACATTGCAGTGGTGAGATGTTGCATGAAGCTGGAGCCCATGCCCAGGACTACAGACTGTCCTTAAGGCGGTAAGGGTTGGCCGCAGACATTATTGGGAGGTATATTTTGTAAAATACTGGTCAGTATAAGCAGGGACTGTTTTACATACCTTTCAGTCAATTATCGTTAACATATATGGGCAAGGCTGGATTTGTTCTGTGAACGGCCAGTTTTAACTCGGTGAGTTTCTTTTGTCTATTGGTTATTAGCCATTTTTCCTAAACTATAGTGAATAACTGTGAACGATTTAATTTTGTAAGTGTCTGAAGACATTTTGGGTTGTGACTGTAATCTATTATTGAGTAAATGAATTACCCAACTAACATTCTACCACTCTTTTTTGTTTCATCCCCATGTTTAAAAAATTACAAAGGCAATAAAAAAGATTGGTATCGTACTCGGATCTCGGCAAGTACCCAAAATAAAAGTGGATGGCTAGTACTTAAAAAGTGGTATCGGGCAAAAAATTCCCTACTCAAAAACCGTTCAAATGATTATTATTGTTATACTTTATTCTCAAATGATTAATTTTAACAACATCAGCATTGGTGACTATGAGTAGTGTGTATTAAGTGTGTAGATTTCAAGTTCTGCACAGTCTAATCTAATTGTCATACGCTTCGAATTTCATATTAAGGGGGAAATGATTTTAACACAAAACTAATTATGCTCCTTCGAACTGGGTTTTCGGTTTAAAATACAAAATCTTTTGTAATCCCCGGCTATCTGTAGTCAGAAGACACATTTATACTGGGGGAATATATTTAATTTCCTTGACATGTTTGTCATAACCATAATCATGTCGCTGGATTCCAATTCGCGCATCAAGAATGATACATTTAGTTATTCCATCTGCTGTAGAAAAGGACTATAAACGATCGGTAGGGAGACCACACGGGTGCAATCCAGGGTCACGATGCGAAGCCTATTACCGTGACAACTTCGTATGTTTACAGAAGTTATGTAATATACGGGGCAGGTGCGCATGCTGCGAATTTCGTCCCGCGCAACGCTACCCGTGACCACTCAATTAGAAATATTATTAAAGATAACCGTGGTTGAATCGGCCTTAAAGTAGGGCTATGGAGTTTTTGAACACTTACTAGTTATGTACTTGCTCACAGTATTGATTTTTGTGTTTTTCCAGAAAACGTTTTTCACTGGGGGTTCAATGAAACAAAGCTGTACGCTAAAAACAATTATTTTTAGCATGCCTTCGCATCCTATACCCTTTCACGTGACGGCACGCTACTTTCCTTTCTTGACCTCAGCCGTGTATTTTACTGGGGGTTCGAACTTCCGCGGCCGGCACCGTAAAGTGCTATGTCGTATCAGAATTGCGTCACGGACCATGAACACTTATGGGCCATCTGCCTACAAATACGAATTAGAGGTATTGATTCGCTGGTATACTCTCGACCTGCATTCAATGGCTTCTGGGCATTTCACAAACGGTAACTTACGATACCGATGCCGCGAGGTTTTTGCCGAAGGGGCTTGAAGTCAAGGGAGGAGTTGAAAACGAAGCAGTCATACTTTCTGATTGCCGTGACTCACAAAGTGTTTACTGTCTTTATTGCCGATGAAGTTGGTTAGATATATTTGTCAAATAAACAAAAGTTTTAGATATGTGATATCTTACATAAAAGTCTTTACTGTTAAAACAGATTTATGAAGTCATGTTGTGTACATAAGATAGCCTATGAAAACCATGTCATCTGTTTTTGTTTGATCACCTTGCATAATTACCCTATACCAACCTTAAAATATGCATCTGATCAATCATAATAAGTTCACAAAGAAAAAAGGAGTATACATGGGTAAGATCAAAGTTAAATGGAGTAGCTTACAGTAATTGTAAGGTCAAGGCACATATGGCTTGACGGGCAGGTCCTTCTTGCATTGGTTTCAAGTGATAAAGCCTTTCATGTGATGCTTAACTGGATAGAGGTAAGGTTTGTTTTCTTATTTGCATATTTAATTGGGTTATGGTGGAAACTTGCCTTAATAAGAGAAGTTTAATCATACAAAAATATGCTTGTGTCCCTTGTATATTTCCATATTAAAAATTCACGTACTGGGGGGTATTTGCTTTTTTGTTATTTTACCAACTACCTTGCGATGTAGAATTACACAGGAGAATTTGGGGGTACAGTTACTCACTAGTTAGGGTTGACTAATAATGTGTTTTTCAGGTCTTAACGATTATTACAGATCAAGTAGACCGATAACCGCTTTTTTGAACCGATATATATATATATATGTCTGGTGTAAAAATGAAGATTAATGTCAGAATTAAGAATAACAAGGGCTCTGACAAAAACTGGCCTGGGCCCGATGTTTGGTTTGGTGATATTACTGCCACACTGCCTTCTTAATTCCTGATCTTCGTCTGTGCATCCTTCTGGGCATAAAGGGTGAATCTACAGGAGAGGCCACTGGGTATGTTCGATTACAGTCTAATTAATACTGGTGACTGGCGCTAAACCGGCTTGGTGAAATGTAATTAGTTGCTTTCACTAATTACATGTTAGAAATATATGTGTAATGGAGCATAACCTCTCATATTGCCATCATTTATTCTTTCTGTATGGCTAGGAAACTAACCTAGCAATGGAGAGGTGAACTATTCGAGTTTCATCATCGTATCGACATCACTGGATTTAACTTTAAAAAAATTTATATATATGTAATCAGTTATTGTCTGTGCATAGCTACATTTTATAAGTTAAGAAGACTGCAGAGACTATTTGTCATGCAACCTATAACACAATACCTTATTAATTTACAGGCACACTTATTAAAGTAGCCTATTGAAAGTTGTCTTGGCGCTATGTGACACTCAGAAATTCAGTTGTTTAAATGTACATTACGTGCAAATGAAGGCATAAATCAGATTTACTTATCTTTTCCTAAATTGATAGTTAAACTCTTAATTTG
The DNA here is from genome assembly GCA_018155175.1 of Sinocyclocheilus anophthalmus. Taxonomy (NCBI): domain Eukaryota; kingdom Metazoa; phylum Chordata; class Actinopteri; order Cypriniformes; family Cyprinidae; genus Sinocyclocheilus; species Sinocyclocheilus anophthalmus. The sequence goes on along the minus strand of JADLZN010006916.1, from coordinate 37,539 downwards.
TTTTGTGGGCAACACAAGGTTTACTAATTGAAAATAAAACTGACATAAATGTGGTATTGTGTGATATTCTTTTAACCAAACATTCTAATAATTGTTTTTTTAGTATATGATGTAATCTACTGCACCACAGTAATAGATTTCTGATAATTTCTGTAAGCTAACCCAAACTTATATGTATGACGGTTGCCATAGGAGAATGTTTCCTATACATTCAATTTAGTTGTTGGCGATCTCCACAATATCAAAACTGACCATCAAAAATATTTTTTTCCAAAAGGCTTTGACTTTGTTGGATAAACATGAGCACTGCATGTGTCAAAGTTGAAACCCAGTGCGGGTGTTTTTATATCACTATGTTTCTAAAGGAATCCGACTTTCTTCAGAAAATTTTGGATGTCATTTCATTTCATCTTGCATGTAATATCTGATAAAGCAGCGTTTGTGAGTGGAGCGCTGCATTGTGTACAGCCGTTACCAGGGAAACCTCGATCTCTACCACTCCAACAGCTGGCCGCCTGCTGCAGAGGAGTGAATGTGCATATATATGTAGGATTCATATTTAAATAATATTTTTGCAGCTTAATATTTACAGACACTAGTCCATATCGCAACTCTATTTAAGTGTACTGACCTACTTTTGATTAATTCATTCAAACTTTGACAAATTCCGTGAAATTCCGCGTCATACATAAATTCCATTTATATATTCCGTCCACATTTTCACGCTCGCGGCATCATATATAATATTTGGTGTGGTTTGGCAACCTTCAGTGTAACGTTAGTGGAATTTGTGAGTTTATTGCAACTAATCAACGGCCATGCTTACTGCCGTTACCGTTTGGAGAAGACAGCTGAGGTGTGAGTCACGGAAGGCAGGCTTCAGTTAGCAAGGAGCGCTTTCAGATGAGGAGTGAATGGCCGCAGTTGGATGTGTCAGACTCATGAGCGATCCCAACAATTCAGATGGGCGGTGGGCGGAGATTGCTTTAGGCCACAGAGTGGTGAGTTCTGACAGGCGGCATCAGAGCCAAATAGCGTGTTTCAAATGAAGTATTTTTATCGCAATATGGGAAATTGGAATGACCGATACCGTGATATCATAAAAATGCATTAATCTCGTCACCGATAATGACAGGGGAGGGGGGGAGGGGAAAACGGTCGAGCCCCTACGTGCAGCTATTACGAATCATGACAGCGACACTGCAATAAATCACTCAATTATCCAATGGAATGACCATATGAGCTAAACAATTAGCAAGAGAATGGGGGGGGTATCTATTGGATCGTGTGGATACGTAATCGTTATCATACAAATCTGAAAGCAAGTCTATAATATTGCTACAGTTGCTGCAAGCTATCCTCCCAACCATCTAAAGCAGATGTAGAATATCGTTCGCAAAAGAACCCGACTGTAAGTACATTAATTTTATTAGTGTTAACTCATAACATATGCCTTTATATTTCAAGTTTTTCCCGCATTTTCCCGAGAAGTCTCCGGTGTAAAGGTATAACGGAAGTACAGATACACTGCTTTGCGGAAAAGCGGAAGTTAGCTGACGTCATTGTGAGAAGGTTCTATAATTGCAATAAGCTTGGTGCATTGTTACTTTTTAAAATTCTGTCAATTTTATGATAAAATACAAAAAATAAATATGTTTTGATGCTTTTTAATGTGACGTGACAGATCACGGCAGTTCTAGCAGCACAGGGAACCAATCATCTCTTCCTCTTTACTACTAGTTTTGGCACAGAATAAACATGAATGAACATCAGAAGGTATGTTGAAATAAGCCGTACAAATTGCTGAAATGTCTCATGTATCGCTATCATCAGTGGTTGCCAATCGTCGTAAAGCCTCAAGTGAAAGTGTCATGGGGTAACAATTTACTTACAAAAAAGAACATTTTGTTAAATATATTCACTACTGTATATTATATATTCACTATATTTTACTTAACCTTTGTCACATTAAGTGATCTGTATGATTTGGAGTAAATAACTTTCATGAGTAATTTTTTTACAGGCCATATTAAAGTTTAGGTTGTCAACAAACTAGAGTAGAAGCATAATTATATCATTAAAATGATGATATAAAACTGCCTTATGTGCAGTTTAGGCCTAAATGTTTATGCACAATTTGCATGAGTGTTAATTATTAAATCAATTTGATTAATTAATTTCATAATCTTTATTTTCGGTTTAAGATTTCAGCTAAATGATACCATTAATTTCGGTTTCTGGAAACAATTTTGGTGCATCACTAATTCCAAGCTCTGTCGGGTTGATGTGCAAACACAGAACAAACATGGCCCCTCAGGGCTTTGGCTGGAGGAAGGTGGGATGTGGACAGAGCTGTCTTGAGGAGGAAAAGAGAGTGAAGATTTGCTTGGCTCTGTTCACCCTTAGGGCAGTGCTTTACAGCTACCCCAAAAGCCCTCTTAGATTACTGAGTATCCTGGCCTGCTGAGGCTGCTGGCAGAGACCTTGATGGTGTGTATTCTATGTGACTTTTTGTAGCAGTGGTTTGGTTCAAAGGTGTGGCTTTTGTGTATCTTTTTAATAAGCATGACTCATGGGTAATGCGAGATGAACACACGATACATCCCTGAGTGTTGTGACCGTTATTTCGTCAGTAGAAAACAGGATTGAGTTGGTAAAGATTCAAAGGGTCTTACAAAACAACTGAATCTTTATGTTGATCTTTTTCAGATTTGGGTAAGTTTTTTTTCATCAGCTGCCATGGTAAGACCTCTGTTTAACATTTGGCTTACTGTAGAATGATGCCAACCTAAAATAGTGGTTTCCATATGAGATAAATGTCAGTGTAACAAAAAATCATTAGGATTGGGTATTTTGTTTTGAATATGAAATGTCAAAATATATATATTTTTAATTGATTGGTGTTGGTTGATGTCCAATTTAACACTTTTGAATCTAAAATTACTTGGGATTTAAATTGATTTTATTTTTTAAATAATTTATTTAAGCAAAATAGTATATTTAAAATATTGCCCATTATCTGCCAAAACATATATAATTATTATTATATAAATAAATGAAAATGAATGAATTATCAGCTTTTTGAATTGGCCAGAATTTTACTTTCCTTGAATTTAGCTCGTTGATACTTTATAAACACAAAATAACCAAACCAGTTGCAAAATCTATAGGTAAACCAAATGATTTAGAGTTTGCCAAGAATTGGAGAACTTTCTGCATGAGACGTGAACAGAGCACGTTAAAGGACTTATTGCGACATTTTGTTAATTTTGCTTCTCAAATGTCCTACTGTGTGGTCAAGAAACAATATAGTGGCTGTACAAAAATTGTTTCCAAGTGGTTTCTCATTCATTTTCATCAGAACCCACAACTCGCAGCCTCTGACTCAACCCCTGCCACCTATAAATCAATTATGTGTTATTACAGTAGCAGAGACTGATTCTGAATTTATGAAGCATTTGTAGGGCCCTATGATTTCAGCAATGCGGAAAACGTGGATGGAATTGCGGAATCCAGAATTTTCTGTTTAATACGGAATGTCACTGAATTTGTCAAATTTTGGACCAATAAATTGAAAGTAGGTCAGTACACTTAAATAGAATCGCAATATGGACTTATGTCTGTGAATATTAAGCCACATAAAGACTATTTAAATATGAATCCAGCACATTCTGCATGCCTCTGTGTGAATGAATGGTGCAGACGCATGGTTTAATTTACTACACACATAATGAAGTGCATGTGACGCTCGTGGTGTGACGATGACGATGTGACCCTGTCTCTCTCTCTCACACACATACACACACACGATGCGTCAATAGCAAATACTTGAACTAATAACAAAACAGTAGCTGATTCAGAAGCGCTAGATTGTCATAGCGCTTCATAATTAGCCTCCTCTCCTATGTTCACGAATATGGGTGTCCATAACAATTGCATGCTGATCTGGGGTGTTTGGTAAGTAAGTCGGTAAAGATTCCTTTAAGGCCAAATAAAGTGCTTTTGCTTTTGCACTGAAACACACAGCGTCTCCCTGACATGGCTGCATCAACACTAACTGCGGTTACTGAAACTACACCTTCTTTCTTGGCGTGAAAGGGTTTGGGGGGCTGCATTATGCGGTAATATTTCCACATAGGTGATGTAGGATATGTTGGGGGCTTTTTAGAGACGAGCGTTTTTAGGGGGCGGTGGCAGAGGTCTTAATCTTTAACTTTACAGATCTTCTTTATGCACCCCCAGCTTGTAACACTCCAAAGAGAAAGGAAAACTTGAAATCACATCATATGACCCCTTTAATGTAATACTACTACTACTAATAAAAGTATTATTAAATCACACAATTTTAATTTTAACAGTTCCCTGTTGTGCAGCACTTTGTTTGGCAAAGGGTTGAAAGGGTTTAATTTTCATTGTATTACAAGAAAAATTTTATTAATGTTGTATGCCTTAATTTGATTTAATAAAAATTGTAAAATAAAACGTATTGCATAAGGCCCCAAAAAATTTAATTTATGTTAAACTTTTAATAAATTACTGTTAAATTGTATAAGATTCATAATCTCAAGACTTTTTTTATGAATAAACTTTAACTTAACCATTAAAATGCAGTACAGAAAAACAAAAACAGAAAGAAAAAAAATAGAATCCAGAAAAAAAAACGTAATTTGGAAAAAAAATAAAATGGAATTTGGGGAAAAAATCTAATGGATTTTATAGGGCCCTACATTTGTAAACTTAGCTAAAGTTGAGGAGGCCTTATGATTTGTTTATATGCTCTGGTGATATTAGCTCTAATGTGATATTGGATTGGATTTTTTTTTAACCAAACGTACAGTAAATCCTTATAAACCATCTTATAAATGTAAGACTTATAAACCATCATAATACATTGATCAGCTGTTTAATTTCAGAGAAAGTCATTTTATTGATTGATTAAAATTTACGGCCATGGTTTGTGAGAACAGTCAGCAGTTTTGCCTAATGAAAAGCATGTTAGCCCATTCAAACCTGAATAATGTATAAGAAATGTGAATCTGCAAAATGATATCATTTGTCATCATAATTTAAATTTAAAATTAATATAATAGTCAAAATGAATAAATAATTAAAATAATTTGTGTTAATATGGATTAACTTTGAGCATTCCATTGAGAATATACAGAATATACTTTTGACTTTTAGATTACGTAATACTTTAACAGATTGAGCTCATAATTAGTTTTGAACTTCTCCCTAGTACTTACAGTTTTGAATTTATGCCCCAATGCTTTGACTGGAAGCTTTGCCAATGATGTAAACAATAGCTGTTTGGATCCTCTTTTTGGCCGCTTTCATTTAAAAATTCCTGTTCTCTCCTGAAATGAGACCAACTTGCATGTTGACTTTTCATGCAAGCATCTGCCGCACACTGTCTGTTTATTCCTAATCCAAAGGGATGCTATCTGCAGCCGGCTGTCTGCTGTCTTTTTTCTTTTTTTTCATTTTCTAACAGGTCTTTGCTCAAGATGCTTTGGAAAGTGAGAATTTGCCACCTTCCTGCATGAGAAGCAAGCAGAGCAATTTGACATTAATGTTGTGGGAAGTACTTGGTTCATTCACCGACTGTCAAAGCACCACTAGTTGCTACTCGCCTCCCCTTCCCGCCTGCTAACATTTAAGCAGGTTCCCAATTAACGTCGCCGCTACATGGAACGTCACATCACAAGCATTCATCTGTAATGGGTTCCCTTTATTTTGTTCTTATTGCGCCTCTAATGAAAATGGGAACCACACTGTTAATGTGTTCCTGTTATATTTGCATTTAATAACAATTGCCTAAGGCTTAGAAGTTGAGCTTTAGGAGCCCCATGGTCTCAAAAGTTGGTCATTTCATTGTTGATTTATGAGTTTTACATTTGGCTCAGACACTTCCGCTAAAATCAAGCTTTGAACATGAAAATAACCTCCTACATCACTAATCCAAGCTTTAGCCCGTGGTCTTTCCACAATGGTGATGATGAGTAATGTTGGGATTCTGTTTACATAATGCTCTATATATGTTAAGCTTTAAGAGCAGCTTTAGCACGTACTTCAGGGCTGCACACACTTCCTGGGGCTGCATTTCCTCTCTCTTTGGCCCGGTTTCCATCTGGTATTAAGATCCCCTGCGAGTGATACGATCACAAGTGGTCATCTGAGACACTGCTGTTTATGGCTGGCATTAAATAAGTTTTAAATGTGTCTCCTTGACCAAGTGTTGTGACAGGTTCTCGATCTGCAGACACCCCCCACCCACCCCCAAATTCTATAAATATTTAATGGAAGTCTGTAGTGGGGTTGCACAATTTGCCCAAAAATGTGGTGATTATGTATCAATATGACTGTAACGTATTGATATGAGAAATAACTAAACTAATAATTATAATAATTAATAATAATACTAATAGCATTAAAAGAGTAATAATAATAATAGTCAGTAGAGTACTGTAAGTGTGAGTAAGTTATTATTAGTCATATTCAAAATCAAAATTGGGTCAGGTAATAATGATCAGAGTAAAATTAAAATAATGTATGCAAAACGAAATAATAATAAATAATAATCAAATTAGAAATTCAATAAAATAAGAAATATTATATTGTAATTAAAATAATTTTTAGTTTATGTTAACTTAAAAAAGTGAGTATTTAGGAAAAAATTATATACAGGGGTCATACAATAAGCATAATAATAAGTAAAATAAAAAGAGTATTAAAATAATGAATAAATATCATTGTACCAAAATTAAAATATAAATAAAATAAGAAATATAATTGTCATATAAATCATATTTTACTGTAAATTACAAAATTAAAAGTATTTAGGAAACTAATAGAAATTAAAAGAATAATAATAATTAAATTATATTTATAGCAATAGATGTATACTGCTAACTAAATGTCAATATTAAAAAATATATATCAATTTATTAATAGTAATATTATCTAAATAATAATTGTATTTTACAGTTCAACTATAAGATTACAATGCTAGTATTTATGGCTTTATGGTCTTAATTCTTCTTTTTTTTAATGAAGGGGTCCTTGAGTCTTAGGGTTATGTTGCGAATCTCAGACTGCTATCCATTCAGAGACTGAAAGTTTCTGCAGTTCTCTTTATTTTGCATTCACTTGAAGCAAAGCATATTTTTATCCTGACATAGAGTTGTTGTTTTTTAAAACATCCTTAATTGCACCACCCCACTGCCGTGCATCTCTCTGAGGCCCTTCTGTCATTTCAACCACCTGCAGGGCAACAGAGAACGAGGGCAGAGCCGCAGGTGAGAACTGCTGTATGCCAAAAGTCAAAGGTCATGTAGATGAAGAGAAGCGCCCCAGGGGCATTTTAATTAGGCTGTGATATGAAATCATCTCACCCTGTGCCAACATCTGAGGCGATTAAGCATAACTGCTCTTATTCAGCCTGGGCTTTTCAGTAATTAGACAGAGATTAATGAGGATAATTTGGATTTATGTAACAGGTTAAGTAGACATTCTGTGCGACAAAGTTCCGGGGAACAACAGGCCATCGTGGATGGCGACTCTGGTGAATATATATATACATAAAGCCCCTGCCTCAAATAGGGACTTGTCATGCAGACACTAATGAGAAGTCCAACAAATATCCTGCTGCTTAGGCCAGCAGGACTGAGCCAATCATTATAGATGGATCATTTTGAACATTTTCTGTAATATTGTTTGAAAGGTGTGATTTGTCTCTTTGGATTACAGCACAGAGATCTTCTCCCATAGACTGTGATCACAGGTTTTTGAACAACCCCTATTATCCAAATCAGTTCAAGAGCAAGATCAGTGCCCAGAGAGTTACTGGCACTGTTGTCCTCATGGTAAGGTCCTAGAGTTCAGGCAAAGAAAATTTGAGTGTATTTAGAACGTTGTTGTGCAGGAATTAAGATCAGCTTAAACGGGCAGATTTGCCCAAGAGAGTAACTATAGATGAGCTCTCTTTATTTCTCTGTATGAGCCTGAGCAGGAGGAGGCAAGTTCTACAAGATTTCGATCTTCAAGAATTTGTACTGGGTCCTCTATGTGTTTAATTATGAAATTATTATAGATTACTATGATATATGTGTATCATATCATATGTTTATTTATATATATTTAGGGTTAGAGTTATACATATTTGTAACCCTAATTATTTATATTTTAAAAAATGAAGACTTTTTTTTAACAAAGATGCATCAGATTGATCAAAACTGACAGTAAAGACATTTGTAAAGTTACAAAAGATTTCTATTTTAAATAAATGGCTGAACTTTAAATTCCGTCAAAGAATGCTGAGAAAATTAATATCAGCGTTTCCACAAAAAAACAAAAAACAAACAGAACCACTTTTCAAAACATTGATGATATTTAGTAATGTTTCTTGAGCAGCAAATCAGCATATCAGAATGATTTCCAAAGAATCATGTGACACTGAAAACTGTAGCAGTGACAGCTGAAAATTCAGCTTTGTCATATCAGAAATAAATAACATTTTGAAATATATTACAATAGAAAACAAGCTATTTTTAGAACTATGTTCTTGTACTGTATTTTTTTATATACTATAGATGAGTATATATGAATAGTAGATATACTATCTATATATAGTTGTGCTCATAAGTTTACATACCCCTAGCAGAAAATGATAAATGTTCATAATTTTCACAAAATAAGAGGGATCATGAAAATTTCATGTTATTTTTACTGTCTTGAATAAGCTATTTCACAAAACAGATGTTTAAATATTCTCCACAAGACAAAATAATAACTAAATTTATAAAAATGACCCCATTCACAGGATTCTAAGGGTATGGAACTTTTCACCGGGGTCATTTTTCTAAATTCCGGGTAGCTTCCGTTTTTTTTTTTTTTTTACTGGACTCCTTTTAATGGTTAAATTACATTTTATTAATCGAAAAGCATGTCTAATTAATTACAATCATGAAACTTAAACAATTTAACACCAATTTATTAAAAGTTAAACAAAAATTACATTCTTAGGGCCCAATGAAAAGTTTTATTGTTGGCGCAACTTATGTTTATGGTAACAAATTCTGTTAGCGAGTCTAATTTGAAAGCATAAACTATTTCATTTATTCTTTACAATAGCTATGATTTTTTGCTCAGAAATTCTGTTTTGTGTATTTACATTTTGTTTTAAGGCAAAACATTAATTTAATCTATCTTTCAAGTAATGAAAATTTAAACATTTTTTTTTTTGGAAAATAAAAGTCATTTAATATTACAATTAAAACATTGAAAAATTATTGTATGCTTATTCCTTAAAAATAAGGTTTTTAATAATTTTAGTAGTAGCAGTCTTTTACATACATTCTACTCAACAGTAGTAATACGTGAGTAACAAACACCTCAATAAGAATGGCAGGGGGAAACACTGGACTGTGAACTTTGGATTGTGTTTTTCAGTGTGGTGTCTGATCTTTAATCCCAGTATCTGTTGAGCACGTCAGCTGGCTCACTTTTACAAGGAGCCTGAACCTGAATGTAGTGAACCCTTAATTCGGATTCGGCTCGATTTGAGGAACTCGTTTCTGCAGGCAATGTGATTGATGTAGGGGTCGCTGCGGTTGTCCGCTTGACATAATGTCCCAGCGAGTATGTGCTTCATGTCTAAAGAGTATTGCATATCGAAAGTCTGGCAGTTGCGCACCATTAGACTTTAGTTATCTGTCAATAAGAAGTTAAGAAAATATTCACTGAATAGGTGTTTTTTTTTTCATACCAAGTTGTAGATGTATGTGAAAATTATTGAATATATAAGATGTACCCTACTAAAAAAAAAGGATTAAACCGGCTATCTGATGGTTGGCCTTAAGGTTCCACAAAGTTGGTCAGGCTGGAATATTACATTTTCTGGAAAAAAAAAAAATATATATGTATATATATTTGAATCATTTTACTTATTTCATGCCAATTCTGTATGATATTTTTTGTTGTATGGAAAAAAACATAAACATAAATTGCTTATTCATTTTCGAGTCATTTTTCTATTAATTTTCATCATTCACCATTCAAAAAAAATAAGTAGTTTTTAAAAAATGTTTTTTGAAAGTAGTCTCTTGCTCACAGGTTGCATTTATTTGATCAAAAATACTGTAAAAACAGCAATATTGGGAAATATTACAATTCAAAATAAATCATTTGTATTTTAATATATGTTTCGAAGTGCGGCTGTTCCTGAATAGCTCCTGGGTTTTTGTTGCTGTTGTTATGATTCTCTGAAATCTAGTTCTGAAATACAGGACTGGATGATGTAGTTGGAAGGGTGCGAGGGGTTGGAAGTAAATTTTGTCTGCTCTCTTTTTGGGTAGGTCACATGCTGGTGGGTTACAAAAGCTTTGCTGTTTCTTCCTCCTTGAGCAGGGGTTGACCAGAAAATTATGGATGTGGAATTGTAGAAGTGACCTCCTAAATAAGTTTTGCAAACAGATCCGGTTCTAATTAATCTAAGTGCTGCTGGGAAGTGCGTTAAGGCTTTTAGCGTGGCTCCATAGGCTGTTTAACCTGTTTGCCTTGCCGTAAGATAGACTTGGTAATATGGTTTTATCCTGTAGGGCTCCTGCTGATATTGCCCACAGCACTGCTGTCCCCAATGTCAAGCTTCCTTGAACGGTTAAATAAAACAGCGATTTTCTCTCTCTCTCTCTCCCTCCCTCTCTTGCCCTCTCATCTCGTGTGCATGTGAGTAAGCAACCTCCTGCCAGTGATTGATAATGCCTCTCATTATTTGTGCCATTTCATCTTTGGCTTCCTGGGGAAAGCCTCATGCAGAGACTGTCTGTATGCTTGGAGCACCTGCTAATGACTCTGAAAACAGCCCACTCTCCACACACATGCACACACAGCACAAATTCAAAGCAGAGGCAGGAAGTTCAGCACTGGCCACGCGCTTTTACCAGCTGGTGCAAACGATCGTCTTTTCAAATCGGTTGAGACCGCTTTTTAACCCAACAAGAGTCAAGGGCTGTTTGAAATTACACGCTCATGTACTTGCATACTTAACTACTCGTTCAACTTGTCTTCGTTTAAATGCCACCAAAATGAACAAAATGCACCCAAATTCAAGATAAATGGGCATTAGATGACACTACACAATTAAACAAATCTATTACTACTGCCATGATTAAAGTGACTTTGATGTTGATATTGATTAAATTGTATTGGTACCTAATCTGATTTACTAAATTATTTGAATAAATAAGTATTTGACTTAAAAGACAGCACGGATACATTTAATAAAATAATTCTACAAATTGCCCTTACAAAGGTAAAAAAAAAAAATGCCCCTGCAAATATTTCCCGCTCCTTAGGGGAAAAATAAACATTTTTGCCCTACACTGTAAAAAAAAAAATCTGTAGTTTTTACAAAATAATTTTTGCAGCTGTGGTTGCATTTGTAAAAAAAAGTGTGCAAAAACACAAAAAAACACGAACACAACTAAGTTGAGTACAAACAAGAGACACTTTGAGTGTAAAAACTAGTTAATTTTTTCAAAAAAAGCACAATCCTTGTTACTAAAGTTCTGTTTTGCAATCGTTTAACATACAAATGGGACAACATCATTACAAGTGAGGTGGTAAAAGAGACCGCATATGAAGAATCAGTTCATCACAAGTAGCTTTTCCACAAGCTGAAGTATATACTAATATGTAGAAGGCATAGGGACCTCGGCGGTATCAACTTTTCATGTTCGATATTGCTAAAGTTTTCATCACGGTATCGCCGGTATTATCACGATTAGTGCAATTTAGTTTGAAAACAACAATGCTGCATACATACAGTATAAACAGGTTTAATAATGTCTTATACCTATAACAAACATAACTGAACATTTAAATGCACAGTAAAGCTAATACAGACAATTTATAAAGTTGAAAAGGCTTTTAAAAACAGAGTATAGTGAGCAAGAAATAACTATGTAAAACCAATAGGTATCACTTCAATTAAGACTCATTAGTACTTAAGTTACTGCATAACATTCCCGACAAAACAAAATGAGCACTTAGCTCAGTTGCTACAAAGTATTAATCTTTGTTTAAAAGAATGACAAGTCATAGTTCATGTTGGCGTATTACCATAACACAGTTGAACTTTCAGATTTGCACCTGTTATTAAATAATTGTGAATACCTAAATTAATGAAATGTTCAGAGATATTCATGGCAGTTTTTAACAATGAAGCACCTAAGTAACAGGGCGTGACCGAATAATAAAGAATCAAAATCCTTTCAAGCAATATCTAAGGCATGTTGTAGTCCAGATTAAAATGTAAAACAAGTTTGAAAATAAATAGCCAATTAAACATTTAAGTATTTGGCACTGTGATGAACACATAGCAAATACACAAATCCGAATGGCTGCTTAAATAATTTAAACACAATTCAGAAACAGAAAGTAGTGCAGCTGCTTTGTTTACAGGGTTACCGGAAGGCAAGGCGGAGGGTAACGGCTGCATTTAAATGACATTATTATTATTATTATTTCTGCTGTTTAGCGCCATCTGCTGTCAGAGAGTGAACGTGAGCTTTCATCCAGAGCGTCTCTCACATGTTCCGCCATGTGCTTCTCGTCCATGCTTGTTTAGGTCAGAGTGCGCACGTGTCTTTCATGCAGCATACAGCAGTGTTGTGCATTTTGACCAGTTGATGGGAAAAGTATTCTTAAAATGCATTAAAAATTCTGAGTAATATACAATTATTCACGGTATTTAGAAGTGCCCACGATAACAATATCGTGCATATTCATTACCGTGATATATCGCATTACCGAATACCGGCATAAGTCTAGAAGGCACACAGAGTCATTCAAGCAAAACACCATCATGGTAACACAAATGACACTTAAATAATGCAATACACATTTATTAAACACAAAAGATAGATGTAAAGTAACCCAATGTACTAACTGATAACAAACATGACAAAACTATTAAGAAACATGCTTTAAACAAAAACAAAAAAACAAAATACCTTCAAATGTGGAGTGTCATGCAGGGATTTTCTGGGAATATCAGTTTACAGTTTTTTTTTTTTTTACTGTAAATTATACATTGATTTGTTCTTTTTTTACTTCTAAAAACTGTACAATTAACAGCATTTTACTGTAAAATTACATGAAATGTCTGGTAAGATATTTTACAGTTATAGTTTGGGAACTTACTGGTAACCTATTAACAGTTTTGTTTTCTGTAGTGTCTTTACAATATTTTACAGTTAAAATTACACTCATTTTTTACAGTGTACTACTATGTATGAACATGTATGTAATTATAAGACCACAATATATATATATATATATACATTTTTTACTTTTTTTTGCTTTTGAATCATGTCATGTATGGGGCTCTGTAAAAATGCCTACTATTTCACTTACTAGTTTTAAAGAATATAAATAGTGTGCAGTAATTTAGTAACTAAATACAGTAGTGAGCTTGTTTTTCCCATGACATCCCAGAATTCCTCACCTGTTTTGAGGCCTGTAGCAGGGCTCGCAAAATTTCAAAATCACTGGTAGCCCTTCGAGCAGACATTCTTCAGATTTTGGTAGCCCAAAATTAATTTAAGTAGCCTGAATATATATATAAAAAAAAGACATCAGCTGAACTTCACTGTGCACGAATTAGCATGATTAAAAACTTCAGTGATCGATTTTTTTATTCAAATAACAAGTCAAGAGAGTAGGGTGCAACGGATCACAAAAAACACACGGCTCTGATCATATTGAATGCATATCAGAGTTGAGGTAACAGATGGGTCGTTTACAGATGCGCAAAAAAATATGGTTCTTTATTATTTAAATAACAGAATACTTCTTTTATACCCCAGCAAAAACTAGTAGAATATAGGGATTGGTAACGATCACTAAAGGTCACGACGATGCGATGCGATTCACAGATACTGATTTAACAATACAATTTTCTCACAAATTTCTTGTTCTTTTTTAAGAAAAAGGAGATGTAAGACAAAGTATAAATGAAAAGTGTCCTTTATTATTTCTCCAACAAAATGCTGCACATTTTTTTGTGGAATTGAAATATGTCACATAATAAAACTAACTTGAAATTTTAAAACAAATCCCAAATCAAATAATACGAGTAAAATAAATCTCTTCATATAAACAAACTAAGGCTTTGGCTGTGCTTTTTCCATTTAAAATCAGAGGCTACCACAATCCAAACAAAGATGTTAAATACATGTTGATAGATGTATAATTCGAAGAAATTTTTGAAAGCAAAAAACGAAGGGTTTGATTTTAGCTTTGTGAATGAGACTCAAATGTCACTCTCTGACAGCAGGTGGCGCTTACACAGCAGGTATTTATAGGCTGCTGCCCCTTTAATAGGCTGCTTGCCCTGCTGCCACCACCGTGCCCCCCCGTCGGGCACGGTGGTGAAACATTTTGGTAGCCCGACTGGAAAACACAACAGCCCCGGGACGTTGGGCTAGTAGCCTGCTGTAGGCTTACAGGAAGCAGCACAGGAAGTGAGGTCGGGGCTGCTGGATGCATTTGGGAAGTGTATAAATGACAGGAACAAAGACAAGCTAGAGATAAGGTGACAGGAAATGGCAGGATTTAAATGCATACTGCACTCACCCCCCTACCCCCAATGCTTTTTTCCCCTTCCCTGCCTCATTTTTTCTTTACAGAGGGACAGCAGCGTTAGGCCGACGTGTGTAAAGCATTCCCTAACAAAGGGATTTGACGAATAAATGCAATATTACTGTATTGATTCATCCGGCCTGGATGTAATCTCAAAGAACGGCTGAACAATGAGCTTAAATCGTGTGAGCATTAGCTGTTATGAAACCGCAAGCGAGCCGGTGCTGATCAAGTTTTTCTCTCTGACTGCAGAAATGACTCCTGCGTTTGAATCATAAAAGCAAAATCCAACAGCAGAAGCTGAAAATCTGCTAAGACCCATGTATAATGACTGTTTTGTAATATTCTTTCATATTCTTTCTAATTTGCCTTATAAAATCTTTTCAAGGCTAGACAGCAGGGTTAGCAGCCTGGTTGTAATAACAGGTGGTGCATTAGACAGCTTGTTTAAAGGAATATTTCACCCAAAAATTAAACTTCTGTCGTTATTTATTCACCCTCATGTCGTTCCAAACACAAAGAAGATATTGAAGGGGCTTGAAGCGACGAGGGTGAGTAAATGACATAATTTTTAGAAATGTTCTAAATCCACTTAGCCATACATTGTTTGTCTTTATGGTGCATTACTTTGTTCATGTTGGGCTGTGATATTATTTGGAGCGCAACAGTATTTCCGCAAAAACAGCTGAAGCGGTATGTGAGCACAGCACAGTCAGCATGAGCCAGCAGTGGTCTTATCAGCCCGGCCATCCATCCTGTCTGGTGCTTTTGGGCTGTCATTGCTGTTTGAATACAAACTCATCTTCTGATATCACAGAGATATAGTCGAACATTTCCACAGAGACATACTGCGGGTCAGCACTTTATTTTTGTGCTGTAACTTTATAAATCTTATTGGAGTATGTGTTAAACCTGCTAAGTGAGGGAAATAACTGCCAAGTAAATCTCTCTGGCCTTCAAACGGCCGTATTTGATGTCAGAGACTGCTTTATGGAGCAGTAATGAGTGATGTGAACATGCAGAAGCCGTTTTAGAGGCTAAAATCAGCACTGCTTAAAGGGATAGTTCACCACAAATGAATATTGTCATCAGACATTTACTAATCTTTATGCTATTTCTTTATCTGCAGAATGGAAAAGAAGAATATTTTTAAATTTTTTAAAACTATGCAATTACAACGAACAGGCATTAAAATGAACATGAAATTATAAAATCGAATCTAAATGCATTTTATTGATTATGTTGTGAATCATTCATCCGGTTTTTTGTTTCAAAATATGACTTGATCATTGCAGACTTCTGCAATTATTAACCCAGTACTTTCTTACAGTCGACTGCAAGTTCACATTCAGATCTCCATCCAATTAGCAACCGATGGAAAGAACCAAATGGATTATCTTTTTTTTATCCGTTTCTCAATCGTAATATGGAAGAAAATATCTGTCATTACTTCTGTTTCATGATTTCAGGTTCCGTATATGTATCATAAAAGTGGCACACCGTGTTCTTGACATCTGCCCTCATGAATCAGTCTGAATCAGATTTTTCAATGACTCGATTGATCCAATTCGCTTCTTTTGTTTGCCATGGAAGAAAGAAAGTCCTGCTGGTCTGGAACAACATATATTTCATTTTTGGATAAACTTAGATGATGAACACTGACATCCGTAGTACTTACCCTGATCTTCTCAACTTAATTCTTTCAAAGTGGTCTAACTACTGGCGGTAAGCTTATAATTATATTGTGTCTTGCGGGAAATGATCCACTCTTGCAAAGCTAGGTAATTGTACTGAGCCATTTTCAGCCTGATTGGCCTTTTTGAATTGAGTAGGTCAAAATCGCAATGGAGTTTGCATTAGGAAGCATTTGGAGGAGGAATGCCAGTTATTTGGTAACCTGCCATATTTTTTCAGTTCCACATTGTAAGCTTTGAGGATTAACAACATAAAAATTTCAATTAAATAAATAATAATTAAAATTAAATACATTTTCAGTAACATGACAGTAAAAACCAATAACCATATATTATTGTGGCCATAGCTTTACAGCCAAGCGAGCCAAAGCGATAATCAAACACATTCGGTCCTCTCTGATGCAGTGTATGGCCAAAAGTATGTGGACACCCTCTTCAAAATAACAGGTTTTGCTATTCCAGTCATTTCTGTGAGGATAAATAGATATTGTAGAACTTGACTGGCCTGCACAATGCCCAAACCTGAACACCACTGAACACCTTTGAAATGAATTAGACCGCAGTTGTCAAGCCAGACCCTGTCACTCACCATCAGTGCCTGACCTCACTGATGCTCTTCAGTCTGAATGAGAGCAAATCCCTGCGTCTGTGTTCCAACATCTAGTTGAAGGCCTTCCCAGAAGAACAAAAGCTTTTATAGCAACAAACGGAGGGATTAATGCTTTTTTGCTATGCTTTTGAAATTAAATGTTCAAAGACGTTAGAGTGTCAGTCAGGTCAGGCACTGATGTTTGGTGTTAGAATCTGCCTTGTTGTTCCAGTTTATCCCAAAGGTATTCAATAGAGTTTTTTTTTTTTTTTTTTTAAAGGTGTAGCTTGACTGTAGTTGACCTATATTTAAATTATGAGTAGCTTAGGAAGCTATAGTTTCAAAGAGGCGTCCCCAACAGTGCACAAATTGTGTTCTATTATGAACAAAATTTTATATTTTCTATTAAAAGTTTTGCTTTGAAAGCGACTTTCTTTTTTTTTTTAAAGCTGTCTTTCTTCAGTTTTATATATTTTAAATAGAGCACTGCATAGTCCCCATCATTTTTCTTTCATGTGTACAAAGCTGCAGAGAAAACTGTGATGAATAATTTTAGTGAGAAGCTCTGGCATATCTATTATAAACAGAGAACCTGAAAGGCCCTGGAGCATGACTTCATTCACCTGGGAAAAAGACCAAGGCAGCACTCTTATGCAGAGCTGCTGTTTTACAAAATCCCATTTCTTGCTGTATTAGTCAGTCCTTTTCTTGAACTTTATAGGCTTACAGAAAACGGCCTTAATATTACAATTTTCACGATGATGGAACGATTAGTCCTGCTGAGAAAAAAGGGCCATTTCAAGACTAATTCCTCCTCTTTAGGCCTGATTAAATTAACTATTTGCGCTGAAGGTTCTAACTAGCTGCGAGCTGCTGTCTGGCTGATCGTGCTGTAAAATATGAATGGTTCGATGCATGATTCTGATTTGTTAATGCATGTAGTGCATTACTCATTTTCTCATTGATATGATGTACTAATGCAGTGAAACATGGTCTTTAGCTTAAGCATGTTGAGGACCCCAGTCATCACTCCTAGAAAGTGAAGCCTTTTAAAGGAAGTGCAGATTCAGTGAGCGTGACTAAATGCCTTTAAAAAGATTACAGTACAGTCAGTGGATGAGAATCAATCGGTGTAAGATGCCGAGGTCAGGCGTGTTACTGGAAATCAGGATGCACAACAGCTTGGGCCTGTTTTTCTTCTGGATGGTGGATTATGTCTGCTGCGTATGTATTTCACTTTGTGCTGTTTTATGGCAGTGAAATTGCTGTACGAGTACAAAAAATCACTAATATTGGCCATATTTTAGCTTCTAATCTGTTCCACAGTCATAACAGAGTTCATCACACATATATTAAAGAGATCACCCAAAAATAAAATATATTCAAATGTTAGTTTGAATAAAATTACATAAATTACTGTAATCTGTTTTGAAGTACAAGTTTGTTTTCGATGACATCAGGGGAAAGAAATGATAATCCACAGCTAAGCTATCTGGAATTCATTATCTTAATGCAGTTTGATATTTACCACTGTTCAGCAAATGACATCCGGAAATAACTCGCAAAGGCGCAAAGCAAAGAAATAAAGTTGCCTTCAAGGAGAAAATATTTCTAGTGTTGTTACACGTGATATGCAGCTGAATGAAACCGAACACATTGTAAAATGCATTCTTATATAGACCAAGACTACATAATTTAGTTAGCAGAGTGGAATGCATGTTACAAGACCCGAAACCGAAGTTCAGAGCCCATTTTATTGGATGGTTCTCATTAGAGCAGCTCTTTAAATGGCAATTTACATGTGACCCAAATTGCTGCCAGTGATGTAGCATAGTGGCCCATTTGGATGGAAATGAATGAGAAGAGAAATGCAATAGCTATAGATTATCTGTCAGATGCTTGTTGCCCATTCATCATCATGCTACATGAAATTTTAGTTCAGTGTTGAAATTTGAAGGTTAGCTTTATAGGGGAAATAATATCATATTCTTGGTCACTTTATTAAAGCAGTTGGAGCATGTGGCACACATGAAGTGGGTAAGCTTTAGTCCCTGCCAGGCTTGACTGCTCACATTGCAACATGTTTCATTAGAGCTGACGTTCACGCCAAATGGATGTACCCTGAACTGTCAGACTCCTGAGTGCCATGATAAATTTGACTATTTTCTTTGGTAAGTGAAGGGAGGACCACCTGATATGGGCTAACTCGGTTCCTTCAAATATGAATAACCTCACCGGCTACATATCCACCTGGCTATGTGTCATTTCAGCTGGAATTGAACATGGTGGTAAAACGGGTATTTCTGTTCAATCGACTGTACTCCACCAGGGCGTTTTGCTACATACTGAGCACACAAGAATCAATAGAAATTCAATTGGCATTAGATAGAGACTTGGGCCTGTGTATCTCCCATTTAAAACGGCAAAGTCCTACATTTGCTGCATGGGTGGGCATTAACCCCTGTCGCTGAGTAAAAAAAGAGCACTGCTGAGGGGAAAAGACAACTTGGATTATCACCATTTGTATTCAGTAAATCTGAAGAAAGTTTCTGAATTCTTGTGGATAAAGAAACATTGATCCCATATTGATTCCATAGTTTAGGCCAGGACTTCGTCCTTTGCCAGTGTTTGCGTTTTTCTTCTTCCCTCATCCGCTAACTGGAAGAAGATCAGTGTTTACCATTTTTTAGCAAATTTTCATATCAAAATTGATTGATTACTTGATTGATGACTAATTACTTGAAGGTGAAAAATTTCCCCACACAGATTTCACATTGGGTTCAAGGTTGCTAAATAAAGCCAGTTAACATGATTATTTATTTTTTTTTACTGTTTTTGTACCTAAATATTTTTCAATATTTGTAAAAATGACAAATGCAACGAAAACACAGGTATCGATATCTGCAAGTACCAAAAATAAAAGTATCTGTATCAGAGTCGCTCTGGAAAAAGTGGTATTGATGCATCACTGTGGCTTACTATTGATGACGTATAATTGATGATGACATATAATTCACATTTTTGCATGCTTCCGGTTACAATTATACTATGATGGATTGTTTCCATATAAATTTGTCTGTGAGCAGCTAATATCTGCGACAGACAGGATCGAGTGCCGTGTGAAGTTGTGGCAGTAAATCCAAAGGGACAAATACTTCAATAAAACAGTAAAAACAGGTGTTTTCTCCTCCTGAGTTTTTACCTAGTTACTGTGGTAAACAGCTCCTGTTGCTGCTGCTGGTGCTCATGGCAGACTTGCATTGATTGTACAAATGTACCATGGTTCAGATCCAAATAATGCAGTTTTTAAAAAGAAAAGAAAACTGGTGGAATCATACTCTGTTTGGACCAAGCAATCGAACCAAGAGTGAAAACAGCCTAATAGCTGCAGCATACTAAATGTCAGCATGTCCTTTTCCTTTAGTTTCAGTCCTTTGAGTTTAATTAGTACTGGACTAAGGTGTCTATGGCTCTACATTTTCTGAGTTGTAAAGCACCGTTCTAGATGCCAGAGACAATACTCAGTACCTCAAGTAACATCTAAATTAAGCCAACAAAACTGCTTTTTCACACAATTCTTATTTTAGCACAGCACATCTGTGGCCTTTGAGTGATAAACCCTTCGAATGTGTGAGGTTACAGGTCTAGGGAGAGTCAGTCCCTCTTTATCCATTTTAAAAATGCGATTTGCCTTCCAGGCGCTGATGCATGGGCTGGCGGGTGAAAAGGTTAATTTCATTGCCCTGCTGGATTAAACAATTTTCGGATTTAATGGGGAGAGAGGACAAAAGGAAGCGAATGAAAACTTTACTTTTGGTGACCTTTAATGGACATGGGAGCCGGAGCCAGGGCCAGCCGCAGGACAGGGCCAACACTTCCAAAACGGCACCCACAGGTGGATGGTTTTTAACTGGGCCGTTTTTTTTTCTTCCCCTTTATAGCTCTATAGCGTGTGGTATTCATGAAGGCAGGTTGTGTAACAATGATAAGCTGGAAAAAATTGCAAGACAACAAAGAAACAAAAACATTGAAAGTGATTCTCATTTATTTGTTTAAACCATGATTAAGTTCATTTTAACAGCAGGGGAAATGAAATGATACTTCATGATACAGATCTGTAAAACTTGGCATGGTTTTATCTTATTTATATTCTCAGGCATCAAACAACACAGTGGCGAGAAGTTTACTTTGTAATAATTCATAGCCGTGCTCATGTCTGCTCTCCCAGTTGGGCTCTGTCTTGGGCAGGAAAGTTCTGCAGTGTGAGTAATTTTCTTTTGTCCTGAAGGGCCAAACAGAATTCAGCACAATATCCCACTGCGGCCATCAGCGTGAAAATTTAAAATGTTGAAATTATTTATGCCAGCACAAACACTGATTGTTCTGAACATCCTCTTAATGAGGGGCAGTTAGGAGTTCAAAGCATTAGAACGGAAGTATAAACATTTATGAATCAACAGGCAATCAGAAAAGAATGAAGATATTAAATGTACAATCCCAGAGTGTGAGTGCTCAACATAGATAAGAATGCAAAATGTTTTTTGTGTGTCTCAAAGTTCAATTGGTCGAGGATGAATTACTGTGGCTGACCTAATTTTCCCAAAGTATCTGAATCCGACTAGTGAATTGTGCTAATGTGCTTAGCGATTAAAGTTTAGTGTAAGACAATGTTTCTTTAAAATGGGTCAGTTTTAACACGTTAGCAAGGAAAAAACATTGAAAGCAATAGATTTATTTAAAAAGTATTTTCTATTCACATTTTATATTTTTCTTTGTTTTGACATCTACATTTGAATTAGGGCTGCACGATATTGGAAAAAACTCACATTGCAATGTTTTTTTTTCTGCGATATGGAAAAAATATCTGATGACTTCAATAGCTTTATATTTGGAAAAAAATAATCAATGATTGGAGTGATTTTGTAGGCAAGTAAATCGGCATAGGAAATAAACAAATTACAAGCATAGATACAGTGGGGCAAAAAAGTATTTAGTCAGCCACCAATTGTGCAAGTTCTCCCACTTAAAAAGATGAGAGAGGCCTGTAATTTTCATCATAGGTATACCTCAACTATGAGAGACAAAATGAGAAAAGAAAATCCAGAAAATCACATTGTAGGATTTTTAAAGAATTAATTGGTAAATTCCTCTGTAAAATAAGTATTTGGTCACCTACAAACAAGCAAGATTTCTGGCTCTCACAGACCCTGTAACTTCTTCTTTAAGAGGCTCCTCTGTCCTCCACTCGTTACCTGTATTAATGGCATCAGTTTGAACTCGTTATCAGTATAAAAGACACCTGTCCACAACTTCAAACAGTCACACTCCAAACTCCACCTTGGCCAAGACCAAAGAGCTGTCAAAGGACACCATAAACAAAATTGTAGACCTGCACCAGGTTGGGAAGACTGAATCTGCAATAGGTAGCAGCTTGGTGTGAAGAAATCAACTGTGAGACAATTATTAGAAAATGGAAGACATACAAAGACCACTGATAATCTCCCTCGATCTGGGCTCCACGCAAGATCTCACACCGTGGGGTCAAAATGATCACAAGAACTGTGAGCCAAAATCCCAGAACCACACGGGGGGACTATTGGTGAATGACCTGCAGAGAGCGGGGACCAAAGTAACAAAGGCTACCATCAGTAACACACTGCGCTGCCAGGGACTCGAATCCTGCAGTGCCAGACGTGTCCCCTTTGCTTAAGCCAGTACATGTCCAGGCCTTTCTGAAGTTTGCTAGAGAGCATTTGGTGATCCAGAAGAGGATTGGGAGAATGTCTATGGGCAGATGAAACCAAAATATAACTTTTTGGTAAAAACTCAACTTGTTGTGTTTGGAGGAGAAAGAATGCTGAGTTGCATCCAAAGAACACCATACCTACTGTGAAGCATGGGGGTGGAAACATCATGCTTTGGGGCTGTTTTTCTGCAAAGGGACCAGGACGAATGATCCAGGTAAACGAAAGAATGAATGGGGCCAGGTATCGTGAGATTTTGAGTGAAAACCTCTTTCCATCAGCAAGGGCATTGAAGATGTGGCTGGGTCTTTCAGCATGACAGTGATTCCAAACACACCGCCCGGGCAATGAAGCAGTGGCTTCGTAAGAAGCATTTCAAGGTCCTGGAGTGGCCTAGCCAGTCTCCAGATCTCAACCCCATAGAAAATCTTTGGAGGGAGTTGAAAATCCGTGTTGCCCAGCGACAGCCCCAAAACATTACTGCTCTAGAGGAGATCTGCATGGAGGAATGGGCCAAAATACCAGTGTGTGAAACAGTGAAACTGTTGAAACAGTGTGTGAAAACCTTGTGAAGACTTACAGAAAACGTTTGACCTCTGTCATTGCCAACAAAGGGTATATAACAAGTATTGAGATGAAATTTTGTTATTCACCAAATACTTATTTTCCACCATAATTTGCAATAAATTCTTTAAAAATCCTACAAATCTGATTTTCTGGAATTTTTTTTCTCATTTTGTCTCTCATAATTGAGGTATACCTATGATGAAAATTACAGGCCTCTCTCATCTTTTTAAGTGGGAGAACT
This sequence comes from Sinocyclocheilus anophthalmus, assembly GCA_018155175.1. Lineage (NCBI taxonomy): Eukaryota > Metazoa > Chordata > Actinopteri > Cypriniformes > Cyprinidae > Sinocyclocheilus > Sinocyclocheilus anophthalmus. The sequence goes on along the minus strand of JADLZN010006916.1, from coordinate 14,061 downwards.
TGCACAATTGGTGGCTGCAACTAAATAAAGAACTTTTTTTCCCCCACTGTAAATAACAGAACAAAGATACAAATGAAATAAGCAGTGCTTTATATTTTTCACGTAAGTCTAACAGTATTCAGATACAGAAATTAATTATCAAATGTAAAATAACACTGCATAGTTTTTATAAATTAAATCTAACAAATCTGTGTTAAAAGCTACAAAAGTGATTTTTATTTGTTTTGTTGTTTGATTTAACATTCATAACACAGAAAACCTCAGGAACATTAAACTGCTGTGAACCCATATATTGTTACACATGCATTTTCTTTCTCAATTGTTTACCTTCACCAAAGCCATAAGCAACTGCGTTTGCAAGGATACTTGCAGAGCACAGTATTTCAGGCACAAATAGACACAGAAGTGAACAGAATTCAGTGATCATGTGCTTCTGCGTGGCTCTCACCGTGTCTACACCAGACGCGAGCGGCACGGCAAAATACAATAGAACCTATTATAATCAGTGATGCTGTCTGTCTACACTGGATGCGGCGCGGCGCGGCATGACAAATCCCCGACAGTAAACTGCTGCGTCTTTCTATTTATGATGTGCTGACACAAATTTCTTATAATTTTTTTCTACGGTCGCTTTGTTGCATCCAGTGTAGACAAACTTTGCGGCCGTTCACATGTCATGCCTTAAAACGTGTGGGAAAACACCAGTCGTGCCGCTTTCTCTTTCTTTCCAAAGCACTCGGGAGCTTGCACTTTCGTGGTATCTGCCGTTGCTAATCGACCGTGACCTGCGGTTTCAACAAAGGATAAATGGATTTCCAGCATTGAAAATCGCGTGCAGTAGCTCTGCTACTAGATGTATTTAAAATGGGTATCTCTGTACCGCTGTTGCATCCGGTGTAGACACAGTGTCTGTTGTGAGCAAAGAAAACAATCAGTATAAGTATAACGATCAGTAGCCTATAATAAACATTGCACATCCTGCGATGTGACTATCGCGAATGCGCACATTGCGATATCGATGCTGAAACGATATATAGTGCAGCCCTAATTTGCATCCATTTAAAACCTTCATTTAAAATACATGTTTAACATTTAAAAAATTTATTTTAAAGTACAAACCCGATTCCAAAAAAGTTTGGACACTGTACAAATTTTGAATAAAAACATAATGCAATGATGTGGAAGTTTCAAATGTCAATATTTTATCCAGAATACAACAGATGACATATCAAATGTTTAAACTGAGAAAATGTATCTTTTACAAAGGTAAAAAAAATATTTATATTAAGTTGATTTTAATTTTCATGGCATCAACACATCTCAACAAAGTTGGGACAAGGCCATGTTTACCAGTGTGTGGCATCCCCTCTTCTTTTTATTACAGTCTGCAAACGTCTGGGGACTGATGAGACAAGTTGCTCAAGTTTAGGAATGTTGTCCCATTCTTGTCTACTACAGGCTTCTAGTTGCTCAACTGTCTTAGTTCTTCTTTGTCGCATCTTCCTCTTTATGATGCGCAAATGTTTTCTATGGGTGAAAGATCTGGACTGCAGGCTGGCCATTTCAGTACCCGGATTTTTCTTCTACGCAGCCATGATGTTGTACTTGATGCAGTATGTGGTCTGGCATTGTCAATGTTGGAAAATGCAAGGTCTTCCCTGAAAGAGACGACGTCTGGATGGGAGCATATGTTGTTCTAGAACTTGGATATACCTTTCAGCATTGTTGGTGCCTTTCCAGATGTGTAAGCTGTTCATGCCACACGCACTCATGCAACCCCTTACCATCAGAGATGCAGGCTTCTGAATTGAGTGCTGATAACAACTTGGGTTGTCCTTTTCCGGATGACATGGCGTCCCAGTTTTTCCAAAAAGAACTTCAAATTTTGAATCGTCTGACCAGAGAACAGTTTTCCACTTTGCCACAGTCCATTTTAAATGAGCCTTGGCCCAGAGAAAACGCCTGCGCTTCTGGATCATGTTTAGATATGGCTTCTTTTTTGACCTATAGAGTTTTAGCCGGCAACGGCGAATGGCACGGTGGATTGTGTTCACCGACAATGTTTTCTGGAAGTATTCCTGAGCCGATGTTGTGATTTCCATTACAGTAGCATTCCTGTATGTGATGCAGTGCCGTCTAAGGGCCCAAAGATCAATGGCATCCAGTATGGTTTTCCGGCCTTAACCCTTACGCACAGAGATTGTTCCAGATTCTCTGAATCTTTGGGTGATATTATGCACTGTAGATGATGATAACTTCAAACTCTTTGCAATTTTTCTCTGAGAAACTCCTTTCTGATATTGCTCCACTATTTTTCGCCGCAGCATTGGGGGAATTAGTGATCCTCTGCCCTTCTTGACTTCTGAGAGACACTGCCACTCTTTTTGCCACTCACTGAGGCTCTTTTTATACCCAATCATGTTGCCAATTGACCTAATAAGTTGCAAATTGGTCCTCCAGCTGTTCCTTATATGTACATTTAACCTTTCCGGCCTCTTATTGCTACCTGTCCCATCTTTTTTGGAATGTGTAGCTCTCATGAATCCAAAATGAGCCAATATTTGGCAATAACATTTCAAAATGTCTCACTTTCAACAATTGATATGTTATCTATATTCTATTGTAAATAAAATATAAGTTTATGAGATTTGTAAATTATTCCATTCCTCCACTTTTTTACTCACAATTTTTACAGTGTCCCAACTTTTTTGGAATCGGGTTTGTAGACAAAAAGTGTATACCCATTTTAATTTATATTATCAGTTTTTATTATATGTTAAAATATTGGTTTTTAAAATAAATAAATTTAATATTATTTATTAGAATTAATAATTAATTTATAATTATATATATATAGTATATATATATAGATAATATATTATATAATATATTATTATATAATATCATACCTATATTAACCAATGTATATATAAATGCATAATTTTTACTCTTTATTGCCATAACATCAAAGTCATTATTTGCCAAATGTATTGGCTATTATTATTTATATACTATTATAGTATTTGTTCTTATGTATTTAGTATTTATTTAATTTCAATCAGTTGTTTTTAGTTTTTGATCTAAAATGTTTTCTTTTTTCACCCTTTTTTCATTTGAAAAAACTAAATGAAAAATAATTTTTTTACATTTTTTTATTTGGTGTGTTGGTTGCCACTTGATGCTATATAAAATTTGGTTCCTGAAACAAAACCGCATGACCGAACAACGGGTGTAAGTAATACCACGCTTAATCATATCTTGTGGTGCTCAGATGTGCCCATGACGATAGTGTTATAGCAGTCATTAAGTGTAATATTTTGTGTAATGGGGCTTTGCTATCAATGTATTTCAGTGTCTGAAGCTGGGAGAATTTGCATTAGCCCAGAGCAGACAGCTGTTGTATTGATGGTTCTGTTTGTCTGCTATACTCTCAAACCACCATTCCCTTTGCCTGGAGAGATGTCCAACCCTTATATTTTATCCACACGTGTTGCTGTATAACACAATGAATATCAATAAGCTATCTGAGCATAACCTGTTTGAGTATATGGGTAGATATGATTTGTTATTCAAATTAAGTGCTTTGATTTAATTGTGTTCATAAGCATGCCATGAAAACAAGCTTAGAAATGATGATTGATTTTGATAGGACCTCATTAGAGCAATAACGATTAGGGTCATTATAACCTTGTGTTGTGGTGATTGAGCAGCAGTGTTATGTTTCATTGGACTGACATCGCTCTCCGATAGCATGATACGTGAGGTCCAGTGATTTCATTAGGCCAGAAAAGATGGATGGATGGTTAAAATATTGCAGATTAAATATTGTATTGTTTTCAATAATTTTGTCAGTTTCCCATACAAAGGAAATTTTCTAGACCAGGAATGCTGTTGTTTTGTTTCCCATCGATATTCACTATTTATATATATATATAATGTGTGTGTGTAGTGTGTGTATTTTGGCGCTTTTCCACTGCGTGGTACGACTCTGTTTGCGTTTCCACTGCAGTTCAGTACTGCTTTAGAGTGGGCGGGATTATTCACATGTCGTTATTGTTGCGCCACCTCTGCTGCCGCGACTCCTGAAGTCTATTGGTTGTGGTATTCCACATTACATTTCTACATTCCAGGCGAGGCGAGGGGGGGTGGGGGGGGGAAGGCGCATCTCCACACGCCTGACCTTTTTCATTCCGCATCACCCCATCAAGCTCTTGCTGGATCTGCACCTCTGCTATCAACGAGAGATACATCTGTACTTCCTCAACAAACAATCACGAAACAGACATTTTTTGGTTGTTAAAAAAGGTGCGCTCATTCAAAACAGTTGCATTCGATCCTTCGCTAGCTGTGCTGATTTAAGTCTAGCGGTTCTGTTGTGTTTGTGTCGCAAGTTCAGTGACGATTCTCTCCAGCCAATCCGTGATCTGCAGAGTTTACATGTCACGTTTTGGTAATGGTACGGTTCCCTTGGAACCCCAACCGAGGTGGTACTAAAAAAAAGTACCAGGTACTGTACCCAGTGGACCCCCCCCACCCCAAAAGTGAACCGTACTGTGCCGTACCATGCGGTGGAAAAGCGCCATTTGACAGCATTGTGGAAAATTAAACGTAAAATACAGAGAAAGAGATTTTTATATGTAGCTATTTATAGTTACAGTATTTATATGTCTGTAGCAACTCACTACTATCTTTATCCTCTCTAAGATTATAATAATAGTGACGTGATGTGACGTGATGGGCCCATACGTAAAGTGTGTGGCCAAGTATGGTGACCCATACTTCGAATTTGTGCTCTGCATTTATCCCATCCAAGTACACACTCACACAGCAGTGAGTAGACACACAGTAGTGAATTATAGATATAAATACGTGATCATTAAGATTTTATAAGTAAAAATTTATATTTTAGAGCATGGTAGAATTTCCTTTTAATACAGGTTAGGTTTGGTTTAAAATTCTTGGTGGTGGCTTGGTGGTGTTGTAAACTGAGGATTTTGTCGCTGACGACACACAAGACCTTCAGACTGTGCTATCTTTGTGTCCTTCGTCGTGTGGTCTGTTACTCTGGAGTTCGTTTTTTTTTAAACACAAGTCACTGGAGGCCACAAAACGATTGCTGTGCAGCATTTTTCTCAGACATCTGTTCCACGGCCACTCCTGTGGGGAGGCACTGCCACGGCTTTGAAGTGCTGGAGCTGTGATGTTAGATTTGTGCTTGTCTCACACTTTGTGGAGGGAGTCCAAACTCTCCTCACTGTAAAAAGCCCCAGTACGCTGAACTTTTTCTTTCTTTCTTTTTTAACTGCTGTCTTGTTAAGAACTGATCTGACTTTTTTTTTATGATCTTCAGTATTCTGGTTTATTCTTATACTATAAGACCTGTTCCCTGGCTTTTAATATCAAGATGTCATTTCATTTGCACTGAAGGTGAAGCTTGTTAATTTTGCTTTGAACATTTAGAGCTGAAAGTTCAGAACATGCCAAAACAGTGGGAGCAATGATTGTAACAAAGAGTGACCGTCAAGGGAGGGTACAAAATTAACATTCACCAAGCACCAAATTCATGTTAAAATTGGCTGAATAAAACTGCAGGAACTGCAACGTGTTTTAAGTTGAATTATACGAAACTGTAGTTTGACACTTTTAAGTGATGCAAACTATTCAAAACAAAGACCACCAGCTAAAAACACATCTGTTGAGAAAAACATTCATTTTGTTCATTTGGATTTCAGACTCATCAAGCTGATTCTTCTCAATGTGTTAAAGGAATAGTAGGCTACACCTAAAAATGAAAATGTGCTGAAAACATACCACCCTCAGGCCATCCAAGATGTAGAAAAGTTAGTTTTTTCATCGGAACAGATTTGGAGAAATTCAGCATTACAATTTGCTTGCTCACCAGTAGGGGTGGGCGATATGACCAAGATCTTGTTTCACGGTATGATACATTTTATTTCATGATAACGATATGTACCCTTGATATAGCTATTTTTATTTTATTTTTGTTATTAAAAATTAAGAAAAAGAAGCAAATTACAAGCACAACAGAACAAATAAATATGAAATAACCTTTTAATTTATTCAGCTACAGTAGGCTAGGTTTATTTAAATATTTAAATATTACAGAAATTGAATAAAGTGGATAAATAAAATACTGTATAGTATTCACTGTATCAATCAAACATGATTAACAATGACAGACAGCAGCAGGTAAATAAGGCTACTGTCCCTTTAAGACTGACTTCACGGATCCAACATACTGAAACACATTTTCACCCAAATGTTTTACATTTATTTAACATATAACCGACTGTGTTTACTTGAATACTCCACGCGATGGGCATTATGACATAACTGTGTGTGTATTTGACCATTCAAGCACAATAAAACAGGAAAGAGGTCTGTTTTTGCGATCGCATGCTGTTGAGAGAGGAGCTTTCAGTGCGTGCGCTTCGGCTGTGTGTCAGTCAGCATTGAGTTCTTTTTCACTGCTTATAGCACTTAACTCTACCAAGTGCGTCCCACTCTATATTTTCTCATTCATGCATGTTTCCTTATCACTCAAAAGACAACGTTTAAGCAGTACTGTGTTACGCAGATATATTTACATACCGCAGAATACACGATATAGCAAAATCTCTCATGATAGACACTTTATTTTGTGGTAATGATATATACCGTCATACCGCCTAGCTCTACTCACCAGTGAATGAGTGCCATGCAGAATGTATTATCGAGGAACCATGGTTACATGCGTAACCCGAGACATTCCCCTTCGAGGGAACTCCACGCTGCGCCCCCTTGTCATGCCCTCGGCCTGCCTGTTTACGTCTCCTTCAGGCAGCTAAGTGGATGACGTATTCAGCAGGTGCCCTTTTATACTTCCGGCCATGCCTATGTATGCAGCATCTTGTTCCCTCGCTGGGAACCATGGTTACATGCGTAACCCGAGGCATTTCTCGCTCACAAACAGCGCTTTTCCGCTTCACAAGATTTTAATTGATGGACTGGAGTCATGTGGATTACTTGTGGATTATTTTTATCAGTTGTTTAAACTCTCATTCTGAAGGCACCCATTTACTGCAGAGGATCTATTGGTGAGCAAGTGATGTGATGCTATATTTCTCTAAATCTGTTCTGATGAAGAAACCAACCCATCTTGGCTGGCCTGGGCTTGACTTTTCCCTTTAAAATTACATTTACTACAGAAGAATGAATAAATTTTATTTATTAAGGAAGAGCATCCTACATGTTTACAAATGTTTACAGTATCTTAGATCATCTGTTTTATTCCTAGTTTAAAGTGTCTGACCCGGTTTTGGCTGGTGGTTATTTAACCAGAGCTAACTTGAAGTCTTTAATCAAAGGCATAGCAGAATTTGTATCAGCATAGCTGTCTACTGAAATCATTAAATGGAATTTCTGCTGTTGGTAAAGAGATGAAGAAGAGCTCCTCTTGGTTTTTTTTTTCTTCTCTTAAAATTCATTTCTGTTAAAAATAAACAAACGGTCTGCCAAAGGTTTCAGGTTTCCTATTGTGACTTTCAAGTAGTTCCAGAGAAGTGTAGTGGCATCAGTTTGGTTTGAACATCCATAGGGGTGATGTTTGTTTGTTGTTGTTGCTGTAGAGTGCAACAGTGGGGTTTCAGAGTAAAAATCTCATTCATTTTCTCCATAGAGAAATTGATTTTTAACGTTTACTTTAAACCTTTCAAAGCTGATCTGCCATGAGCTCTGAGATTAAGCGATGTTATATGCTTCTGTTGAAACCACAATTTGGTGTGAAATATCATGGCAATAAACAATACAGTATTTAGTTTTAATTAAGTCTGTCTTCCTACAATCACAAAATACACTACTATTCAAAATTATGGGATTGGTAGGATTTAAAAAATATATATTTTTGAAACAAATCTCTTGCATTAAAAAAATGCATTTACTTCATCAAAGATACAGAAAAAAAAGTGTTGTGAAAGATTATTACAAATTAAAATATTGTGAACGATTATTACAAATTAAAATATTAGTATTATAAAAAGAAATTGGTGCTCAATAAACATTTCTTATAATCAGTGTTGAAAACAGTTTTGCTGCTTAATATTTTTGTGGAAAATGTGATACATTTTTTTCAGGATGAATATGGGAATTTTATTGTATCACTCTCCATGTGTAAAACGGCACTTTGATCAATGTAATGCATCCTTGCTGATTAAAAGTGTTCAAGTTTGCCACACTAACATTATTAGATATTTTATTTATTAATATAATCGTACTGCAAGTCAATCATTTCATATTGCCATTAAATTCCTTTAGAATATTTACATAGTCTTTTCTTGTTTTCATTTAATACTTGGAACCAAGGCCACTGGGAAAATGTGTGTGGTCACTCTTATGCTTTATTCTTATTTTTTTCCCCTTCTAATAGCTTGTCATACCACAAACAAATTCAAGTAATCATAAGTACAGTGATGTGAGATCAATAAGATAGCAGTCGACTCCGCTCTTCTCTGGCCAAATGAACACAGATGATATGATTACCATTTCAGGCTGCATCACTAGTCAGATTGTGGACTGATGTCATTCAGAATATTTCATCCAGCTCCTGCTTGAAGATTCGGATACGTCATGCCAGCATACCAACAACAAACATTGGGAGAAGTTGTACTCTATCCAGCAGGGCTGTCGTTTAGCCAGTAGTGGACGACTGGATTAACAGTGACTATAAGCAGGATAAAATTGCATTGTGGTCCTAGCAGCTCCTGGCTTGACACGTTCATTGCTGGCTGTAGGGGTCTGTGCAGAGGACTTGTCTGGTTCTTGTGGTCTGTGCCGATGGCTATCAAGTCGGGAATGTTCAGTTGTTGTGGTCTTCGCTGACATTCAGGGCTGCATTGTGGTCATCTCAGGGTGCTGGTCTGGTTACGGACTGGATCCAGCTAACTATGATAAGCTTGGGACAAAGATGAGACCGACATAAAAATAAGTAACAATTATCGGATGTTAGCACCTGTAATCACACAAGCACCTTTTCCTACAAAATGCCATGAAATCCACCAATTTTTATGTTTTAAAGGAACATACCACTATTTTTGAAAATAGGCCTATTTTCCAACTCCCCTATAGTTAACAGTTGAGTTTTACCGTTTTCGAATCCATTCAACTGATCTCCGGGTCTGGCGGTAGCACTTTTTTAGCTTAGCTTAGCATAGATCATTGTATCTGATTAGACCGTTAGCATCTCGCGCAAAAATGACCAAAGAGTTTCAATATTTTTCCTATTTAAGTCTACCACCACCGCCCAGCCCCCGATCGGCTGAATGATTCGAAAACGGTAAAACTCAACTGTTGAACTCTAGGGGAGTTGGAAAATGAGCATATTTTCAAAAATAGTGTAGTGTTCCTTTAAAAGGATACACATAACTACTACCTTTAAAAACAAAAGTGTGCCAACTGGCATTTAAAGAAGTTTGACATTTTGGGAAATGTGTTTATTCCTTCCAAGATTTATTAGAAAATCTCTCAAGTCTAAACAGTAAACATAAAGCTACAGCCAGAAGCTGGTTAGCTTAGTGTAAAGGCTGGAAACAGGCAGAAACTGCTGGCTTGGCTCAGTCCAAATTGCAAGGTGTTCTCACTGCAGCATGTAGCACGATGACATACTGAATTAAATCCAATAGATAGTGAACGTTGTAACACACGTTGTAGGGGTAGGGTTAGTTTATACTATGTATCCAGTACCTTTAGGTTTTAAAGCTAAGATGTGATAGTTCATCAGTGCTATCCAGTATGTCAGTGTAACAAGGGGTTATGAATTACAGGAACTGGTAGGACAAAGACAAAAGCCTCCACTGGAGAGAGAGGGCAAAGATATAATGAGGGAGGTGAATTTTAGTCAAAGTTGTCCACATTCTCAGAGTCATAACTTGAGGATGATAAATACAGCTGATTAAAAAAAAAACAAAAAAAACAAAAAAAAACTTTAAGAACTTGCTTGAGATCTCACGTTTAAAACTTTTGTCATCCCTGTATCCTGTCGTACAATGCCAAGAGGAACCACTATAGCTTTATAGACACCCTTTAAGTTGCATACCATTTTTTAGATGTAAACAAAAAAATTGGATCAAAAACAATATACCAGAACCCGAAAGTTTACTTAACAAGTAGGTATAATGTTAGCCTTTGGTCTTTTCACCGGCAATTATTACTTGAAAGGGAAAGATAATTCCCACATAATATTCTCGCTCGGCCTTGGATTCAAATGTGGATTTTACAGGTAACTAAATTTGTTTCTTAGATTTAGTTCCAAGAAATAAACTCCCAATCCAAATAGGGCTTTGTTACTTTTACCTGACCCTGCATTCTTATCCAACATAATTCACGGCACTATTCAGTAAGTTAACACGATTTGTTGTATTTGCTAAACCAATTAACGGATCTGGGTTCAAATGAACCACCTATGACCCTGTTAGGCTGTTTTACTGTACTTATAAATAAGGAATATATGCACAATTTTTAGATAACGATGTGTGTTATGTGTTATAACAATATGTGATTGCTTAATTAGTCAATTATTTTACCAAGTGGTGAGTTTTAAGCTGAACTTGCATTTAGCGGTGCCAAAAATGAGCAGAAACAAAACAAAGAAATCTGGGAAAGTACTATAAATTAGTGCAAAGTGTTTTGTTTATTTTATGACCAAGTATTACTGGCAATCTGTAGTTTATCCTTACAGTCCAGACAGGCGAGCTAAAGCACTAACTGCCATGTCAGCGGCTCGCCGCATTCAGTCTGCTAGCAGCTTGCATAGAATGCTACAAATTGAGTTTTGAAATCTGCCATTTACCTAGTCGGGAATAGCTACAAGGCAGTTGTTGAGGTAAAAGGAATGACCACCAATAAAAAAAAAAGTGCATTCAGAATTCTTTACAATTATTATTAGGGACAACTACACAGCTTTTTGACATTTTCAGAGACATGTCAATACCATTCGCTCTTAACACAGTGGTCACCTCAACAACTCTTGATACAGTTTTCATTATGTGTGTGACCGTTTTGTTGCGTAATGGGATCAGAACCAGTTTTCTGTCCAAAGCTTTCTGACATCTGTCTGAGAGCAAGGCTGTCGGCACCGTTAGTCCAATGAGGACCATAGCATTTCTAACAAAGCCTTTTTCTCTAAGGTAAACTTGTGAATTATTAAACAAAGGCTTGGGCTAGGGGATGCCTGAGGTAATCTGCCAGTCACAAATGTGAATATTAGAGCTCTCCATCACATAGAGAAAGCCTGCTGCTATTGAATCTGATCGCCACTGGGTGTTTACGGCATGGGGAATACTTCTTTACTTCCTAAAAAAGGCAGAATTTAATTATATAAATGTGATGATCTATGTCTGTCATTGGGTTGTTTACAGCTGATCTGTCAATCATGTTTTATGCTATATACAATTAAAAAAATTATTTCATACACATAGAATCATACATACAAAATAAGGTAACTTTGACCTTATTTAGAAAGAAAAAGTAGAGCCAGAAAATGATTCATTTGAGTATACCTGAACAAAAATGTGGTGTAGGATTGTACCTATTCACTCGGAGTAAACTTGCTAGTAAACTTTTCAATATATTACATAGAACTGGCAGTAACACTCTAGTTAAACAAAAACAAATTTTCAACAGATAGAAACTCAACGCTATTTTCTTGTACAACATACTCCAATAATCTTTATTTTAATTACCTTCATTTTTTTCAGGTGTGATATTCGTATAAATGCGCATTTTTTTCGTATTTAAGAGATTTTTTCAGTCATTGCTTCTAATTATATAGGGAAGCACCCCATTTGGAATGCTGCAAAATATAATATAAATGCCTGAAATATGCAGTTCAATTGAAAAGATATAATATTCAAACTGTAAACTCTTATTAAGGCATGTAAAATATTCTGTAAGGGATTCGTCAGACTGATTCAAATGATAAGTGCTAATTTTTTGAGTGATTTTGATTGATTCATTAAAAGGATTCATTAAAGATTCTTGTCATTTGTTCAAGAATCGCACTATACTGGTTGTGCTGTGAGTTTTGAATTCACTTAAAAGATTGAGTTCATAAGAGTCATTTGTTCATAAATCGGACTCCACAGGTCACGTTGAATGTTATTGCTGGCATCACTTAGGCAGGCAGAGTTAAGGATTCATACTGTAGATGAATTTAGAGTGTAGCCCATATGGTTCAAAACAACAAGAAAGCTTTTTTTTGTCAGTACAGGGAGGGTTGTTTTGTTGTTGGAAGTTTAATGTCAGGGTTTTTTCATTGCCTTTTTCAAAATTTCAACCTCTAACTCTGTCTCTCTTTTTTGTCTCCCTCAGGAATGAAAGTGAATGCTTGCGTGTCTCAAATGTCGGGTAGGTTATGAGAGTTATGAGTTTGCTCATCTGCTGTCATCATGATGCTCTCGCATTTCTCATTGTCATGTCAAACTATACGATGCACATAATTTAGTAGATGTCATGTCATTTCCATGACTGAGTCATGCATGTTTATTGGCATTTTCTGCATCCTGTGTCAGATGCACATTATCTTCTTGGATGGACATCCTCATTGTCCCCATCACAGATTTGTAATTGGTTTCTGTCATTGGGGATTTATAGAAAACTCTGACAGTGAAAATAATTTTTTTTTTTACTTTTTCTATGGCTGATTTTTGGATTATATGGACTATTTTTAAGCTTTTTAGTTTATGTTCAAGGGCATTGTGTAATCAGGGTCATACCTTTAACTTAACATTTTTTTGTTTGTACAATTTGATTCAAAGCCTTTTAATGGTGAGTTTATCTATAAAAAGTGAAATATCGCCTTAGGCATTTAGTCACTTATTCCCCGTATGGCATGGCCAGTTTTGTCTACGCTACTTTATAAAATAGCATGTGATGAATAATTTAGAAAAGGTATTCATGTTGATAGTATGTACTATAGTTAGTGGCAATTTCATTTATTTTATTAAAATGTAATTAACTTGTCCTATTAAAAATAAAAGTTTTAATAGGATAGATTAAATCCAAAACCACTTCATATTCAAAGCAAAACTGTGACCACTAGAACAGCAAATTATTTATTTAATTATTTATTTCTTAGAGTCATCGTGTAGTTATTTATTTATTTATTTATTTATTTGCTGAAATCACAAGACAGTGGCGGATGAAGATATCAAATGAAATGTGACACAGTTTCATTTGAGCATTTCGTTTGTCAGAAGGAATAATTATTCTAATTATTCTAATTAACATCTAATTATTATTCATAGGCTAAGTTTTTTGCATTTCGTGATGTCACAAACAGGCCGTCTGTGAACCACTTTTTAAAGCAAAGTGATGGCCATAAATATCACGCATACTGTACAGTAAAAAAATCAAACCCTAAACTTTGAGAGACCTTTTCATCATCTTGAGATTGCCGAGTTATTGCTCAAGTGGCAAAAATAAGACATATGTTTGTACTGTCTGTCTACTTGGCACTTCGATGAGACATCGTGAACATTTTTTTCCATCAGTTTTGAGCCGTGGGTCTCTACATCATTGTGATGGATTCTTTTAAAGGACAGGTCTTCAGAGCACCTGTGAAGCAGTAACATTTGTGGGCACCGTTGTATTGCAACTCAAGTAGAACGAAAAGATGACTGCTGCAGTATCCATTCGGATGAACATTTATGGCTGTTTCAACAGTAGGTTATTAAGCGACTTAATTAGGTCCTCGCTCTGTGCTGCAGTGTTGTAGCTTGCGAATCAATGTACCTCAACGCTTCCTTCCAGCTTGGGGTGGCATTAGATTAGATGGAGCAACGAAATCCTCAGGGACTCTTCCATACATCCAACAAGTCCTCCTCAACACTCGTAGCGTTTTGTGAGCCACTGAAACGGTCTTGTTCGGGGTTTGCTGTTGATCCCAGATTTCATCAGCCAGTGAAGTTTGAATTGAGCGCTGGAGAGGAAATTGTTGCAAAAGAAGCTCAGACTGCTTATCAAAGCAAGAGGCTCTCCCTAAGGAGTGCTCCTTGAAGAACATTGGAC
>JADLZN010006915.1:0-20255 GCA_018155175.1 Sinocyclocheilus anophthalmus | reverse complement strand
GTGTTAAGTCTATCGCGGGCTTAACACATTCAAATATAAAGTCAGTAATCATAACATCAGTCAATTAAAACACCATTATAATCTGATACGTTTCTTACAATTTGAATTTTTGTATCTAAAGCATCAACACACATACAGGCAGTGATCTGCAAACTAGGATGTTTTACAGTTATGACGTCAATAAATGAATCTTCATCAGCGCAGAAACTATGCTCCACTTACTATGTATAAAATCCATTACGGTTTATTTGTAATTAAGTAAACGTATGTTTTGCGGATTGCCCATTATCCTCGTTTCACCCGCGCTCACGATGGCATCAGTTGTCCGGTTCAGAGTTCAGACACCTGCGGCGGGCGGTGCTGCTGTGCTGTGACAGTCATTAATGTTCGGTTCGGTAGTTCAGATCACACACGCTGTCGCTGAATCACGCATGCGCAGTATCATCAGCTCATCGGTGCTGTCAAATCGACCGTTTCGGATAGAAAGCGGCTCATGTTGGTACTGGTGATCCGAAAACCATTGCAACCGAGAACGAGATTGAGATTCAAGAACCGCGAGAGCAATTCAAAAGGAGTCGCTTGTTTGCTCTTGCTGTAGTTTGATTGTCATTTTTTATCTTTATATCACCTTGTTTAGAAATTAAATAAACTGTTCCTGAAAAACATGGATTATATATGAAACAAATACATGTTTAGTTTGATAGTTTTACAAACAATTAATTGCTTCCAATCTTAAAAAAATAACATGTAAGCACAACTGCACACCTTTTACTGTAATGCTTTTTAAACAACATCAATATAGAAAAATAATTAGAGCTATTTTTGAACAATAGATATTTTGATCTGTGTATAAAATATTTGTTCATGTTGCATGTATTTTCTTGTACAGTATATTTTGTATGCTATTAATCTGTTATGGTGTATTTGGAAAAGCACAATAAAGTTTTTGTATTCCACGTATTGTTTTTTTTTTTTACAGTATTACAGTAAATGCTAAAATACTTGCAAGAATACATTTTAAGAGGAATATAGAGCAAACTATTTTCTGTTGGTTAGGCTTATTAGTCTGCTAAAACTCCCTGTTGCTAAGGGAGTCTGGGTGTAACCTCAAAAGTCAAAGGGCATGTACTACCCTTCCCCCACATAGCTGTATGCTGTACAGTGATGTGGGGGAAGGCTCACCTCCTTTTGACACCTCTCACCCCAAAGGTTACAAACAACAACCAATGCAGACAGGTAGAAAGAGCAGCCACACAAGATGACCTCCAGAAAAAGAAGCAATATTTGGCTTCACTTTGATGAGGCTGGACCCCAGAAAGCAAAATGCAAGCTTTGTAGCATTATTTTGTCAGGCCAAGGAGGATCAACATCAAATTATAGAAGACACTTGCAAACAAAGCATCCAACTGCATTGCTTGTGCAAGTGAGACAAGAGGAGTCTACAGAATCAACATCAGCCTCAGGTACTGCTTCTACAGCTGCCGTCTCTTCTGATACTGCTTCTACTTCTTCTGCATCCACATCTGGAACTGGCACCAGTGTCCAAAGGACAAGACAGAGTCAAATAACAAGTTTTGTGAGAACACCAATTGGCCCTGTCAGACAAAGCAAAGTTGATGAGGAGTTGGTCAAAATGATTACACTGGATTTACAACCTTTTTCAATTGTTGATGACACAGGATTTAGAAGATTATTGAAGGCACTTGATCCATCATACGTTTTACCAAACCGAAAGACCATATCAAACAATCTGGTACCACAGCTCTACAGCAAAATTAAAGAAGAGGTGATGGTGAAAGTCAGCAAAGCTTCAGCTGTGTGTCTCACCACTGATTGCTGGACATCAAGGACAACTACTAGTTTTATGGCAGTCACTTGTCATTTCATTGATGAGAGTTTTACACTTTCATAAGTTCTTCTGGACTGCTTCTCATTTACAGAGAGGCATACTGCTGACAATCTGGCAGCTGAACTTAAAAAGATTTGTGATGAGTGGGGAATCGCAAACAAAGTTGTTGCGTGTGTCACTGACAATGCCAGCAACATAAAAGCAGCTATCCGGAAAGCTGAATGGAAGCACTTGCCATGCTTTGCCCACACTTTAAACTTAATTGTGAGGGAAAGCTTAAAACCCATTCAGGGGATACTGGCAAAAGTGAAGAATGTTGCTGAATATGTCCACAGAAGCACTGTTGCAACAGAGCGATTAAAAGCAACACAAAAACAAATGGGCCTTGAAGAGCTGAAGCTTAAGCAGGATGTAATAACAAGGTGGAACTCCACATTACATGCTGAAAAGATTTTGGCTGCAGAAGAAAGCAATCATTGCAACACTTGCATTGGTCAACCCCAGCCTTCCAACCCTGACACTTGAAGAGTGGGACATAATCAAAGATGTGTGTGAGATTTTGAAACCCTTTGAAAAAGTCACTGTTGAAATCAGTGCTGAAAGGTATGTATAAATTAATTTAACATATAACTGCTTCCACTGGTGAAATACTTTAAGTGTATGACATATTTCAACCCACCTGGTTTATGCTTATTTCCTTCTCATATACATATACACATTTGATCTAATTAAGTTATTTTGTCTTTTTATTAAAACAGATATGTGACTGCATCCAATGTCATTTTGATGGCAAGGGGATTGCAAAAAATTGTCCAGCGATTGCGGGGTGCTGTGTCTAAATATGGCCCAGTTATTGCAATGATGAACACACTGGCTGAGGACATGCAAAATCGCTTCCACAACATAGAGCATTTTCGTCTGCTTTCTGAGGCTACCCTTCTTGACTCCAGATCTAAGCAAAGGGCCTTTCATGATGCATGCCTGCAGCAGTAGGACGCAGACAAAAGCATAGTGCAGCTGCCTGCAAAGGGTTGGGTACCCCCAGTTACAGGATGACGCACAATCTACAAGCAGGAGCCAGAACCCTCTCCACTCCAGCCCTCGTGTATTGAGGAACAGCAATCTGGAAGAATTTTGATGAAAGAGTGGCTGATGCAGTCAGCATCAGCAACCCAACATCCACCGCAGTGGCCAAAATGAGAGGATATCTTGCAGAGACCTTGCTTCCAAGAACGGAAGACCCACTGGCTTGGTGGAAAGCAAAGCAAACAGTATATGAAGGGTTGACAGCTGTCATGAAAAGAAGGTTTTGCATAGTTGCTAAATCTGTGCCATCAGAGAGAGTGTTTTCAAAAACAGGTCAGATTATTTCAGAAAGACGAAACAGTCTGAGTCCTAATAAAGTTAGGCAGATTGTTTTTCTGAATTCAAACCTACCCTCATAAGAGAGGGTCAAGCTGCATATTGTTACTGCTTTTCACTACAGTGGTTAAAACCTCTGTTTAAAACTGCCTTTGCACATTTTTCTACATTTGTTTTTTTTTTATAATGCACAATAACTTTTGTAACTTACAAACAACAGGCAGTACCTGTTAAATATAGTGTGTAAAACATTTAGAGTTAATTACAGTGTGTAAATGCACTTTTCCAGCAGTTGTTCTTTGTTAAAATTGTTGTATTGTTTGAACACTTTAATACAATTTTATTAAAACATTGTTTATTTAATACAAACTCAATTTATGAATGCTTCATCATTAACTATAATGACAGTAGGCCTACAGGTATTTCATAAATCATCCCTTGTTTCCTGTTAAACATAGCGTCTCAATTATTATGGTCCAACACCCCTAACCGAGACCATAAAAACCCCTTTAACAGAATCCTCAATTAAATAGCTTACACAAAAGTCCTTTAAGACACACAGATACATTAATCTTTTAAATAAATAAATACTTTAAAAATGTTTCTCTTGCTCCACCATCAATTGCTTCAATCACATGATCATACAGTGATAAGACTGTAATTAAGTCATGAAAACATTTCCAGTATGTTTTATATTATCCCACTTTCCGATGTTCAACAAAACTTGACTAATGTGCTTTTCGTTCTCTTGGAAAACCACACGCATGAGCCTTTTTCTCAGATCATCGGGCATCCGGTTCTAAAATCGGCCTAGCCGCAAGAAAATTATACTCGTCTGGTGTCCCCTGTACTGACACGATCCGAAAACCGATGCAACCGATTCTTGACTCGAGAACGAGAACCGTGACAGGCCGTGTACGTTCATTCGTGTGCGCCGCGCATGCTCACTCAGCAGTATGAGCTGCTCGTGCTCATCATCATCATCAGTTCTCTCTTTACAGCAGGTTAAGTCAGTGAACTGTTGGACTAACAGAATAACTCTGGGATGTTGGTTTATTTCGAGTCAGGGGGGGGGTTCAGTGTGCACGTCAAAAGTTGTGTAACGTTACCGTTAAATGTTGGCCTTCTCGTGTTCTGCTACTGGAGATGCGACACTGTTGCCCCTCGAACGATTGCCGACGATGGTGAACTGGTTTGACCGGTTCACTGAAAAGAACCGGTTAAAAAGAACGATTCATTCGCGAACTGGACATCACTAGAAGTGACAAGCTAAGCAAGCATGGCAGGGGAGCATCAGTAAAATGCTTATTATATTTCAACATTTGTTTCTGCAGTCATTTACTCAGGAATATTATTAAATCTAATTTAATGATACAGACTAATACTAAAACATTGCAATTATGGGCACAATGACAAAATTATTTCCCTCATTGGCAAAACGTCATTCAGTGTAACAAACCATGGTCATTCAGCGTAACAAGATATATGTAAAATGAAACAATATACTTATTCTGAACTGTACTTATTCAAATACAAAAAATAATATGTGATCATACAAAATTTTATTATATTGAAAAGGTACTTCACTTCCCCTTTACAGCACATCAAAAAATTTTTGTCCCTTGGCAAATGGAAAATAACCTAGTGGTTTGAGGACATTGTCACCAATATGCTATACATATTTAAAATAGTTTTTTTAAATAAATTAAAAATCACAATTAATGCACTGTGATGCTTGTCAATAGAGTATTGTATATTCATCACACAGGATTCATGTTTGTTTAAATATGCCTCATCAAGCGAGTGTTTTTGGTATATAGAATGTTTGTTACATTGCAATTGACCATTTTGTAGTGTGTTCTTAGGAGTGTCGTCCTATAACCATGGTAATAAATGCGGTTATGATTGTCATATTTTTGTTCATGTAGTAAAATATAAAGTTAAAACAGGATACATTCTAATGCGCATGGGGGAAAAAAAAAAGTTATAAAGCTATTGGCTTTTGATGCTGCCCCCCCTGGAAAAACACCCTTTGTCTTTGACCCACATATATTCTCCTCGAACAATAAGTTCTTCTACCTCCATTGATTGATTATAACTATATACATGTATATTTGATGTTTAATGAAGAGCATAAATGTATATAATGTGTCGACATAAAATATAATATGCTAATATAACGAGCATAATGTAAGAATGTGTCCTGTGTTGAAATATATGGACTATGAGACGCGAAACAGGTGTATGTGGTAAAGGGAGAATGTACGTGTGGAGGCTGCCAGAAGTAATTATACTGTACGGACCCCTTCAGATAATATAATACTCATCGTAGTCTGGTATGATAGTTTCAGAGCTGCGTTGAGACAGGACTAACCATTAGGTAGATAAAGTTGGATAATTTTTTTTTTTTTAATATGGAATTTCATTTATATCTTACCAGTTTTTTTTTTTTTGCAAGGTTGTGATAATTTTTGTTGTCCAGAATAATTGAAACAAACTCTGGGGATGTAATCGTCTCTTAATAGCAAGTTTGGTGTGTCTTTACAATGCCACCCCTACATCTGTTTGGTTTTGTTGTCTTTATTAGACCATGTTTTTTTTTCCACTCGGATTTTTTTGCTTCTCATTTTTTAGTTCATTGTAATTTGAAAATTTGACTATTTTGTCTTTTTTGTAGATTATGATTCGTTTATGATTGTTAATTGTATATATTTAGAGTTTGTTTTGGTTTTATTGGCTAGTGGTTTTCATGATAGTTACCATGATTTTTTGGCTGTCATCGGCGTTGCTTTGATGTGTGGGCTTGGCGTCGGCTTTTTTTTTAACATTATTTTTTCTATGACTGCTTTAACTGTGTGTTTGTAAGACATGCTTTTGTTATAACAAAAAAGGCCAAGATGGTGAATGAAGGTTTCTCACGTGTTTGGTCTTTTCAGCACGCAAAATTATTTGATTTAAGTTCAGTTCTAATCTGACTCCATTTAAGTATGACCTCGAATTTAGGTTGAAAATCAAATTGATTGTTTGTCTGTCTCTAATTATTACTATTATTCTAACATTTGGTTATTCTAGTTAACTCTTACTTTATATTTATTTTTCGATTTTTTGTATATTCTGTTCATTTTATGGTACATTCTATGTCGTCTCTGTTTTGGCGCCCCCTGGCCACATCGACGCTCGCGCTTCCCCCCCTTTTCTTTTCCTCTCCTGTTCTTGCCCCACCCCCCACGATACGTGGGCCCCATGATCACAAACTCGCCAGTCTGATCATTAGCAAGAGGTTATGACTAATACTATTTAATAGGTCGCCCATGCTTACCATTCTTTAAATAGTATTTCTGTTTAGTTCCCTACAGTTACCCATGTACAACTTAGATAAAGCTCAAAACAATAATCAGCGGTTATGCTAGTACTATTCGTCTAGCCCCCGATAGTTATATAACTACGTACAACTTAACTAAAGCTGAGACAGTAATCAGCAGTTATTCTAGTAATATGAAATATGTTAATATTTCGATAGTATTTTTATCTAGCTCCTCGATAGTTAAAATTACTACGTACAACCTGAATAAAGCTCAAACATGCTAGTATTATTTGCCTAGCCCCCGATAGTTAATAACTATGTACAACTTAAAGCTGAGACAATAACCAGCGGTTATGACAGCTGTGAATAGCCCCCCATAGTTAACACAACTGAGTACAACTTAAAGTCAAGCAGTTAGTCAGAAATCTATAATCTCACCTGATGTGCACCATGCTCCATCTAACCTGAGATCTAGTATGCACTTAACCCTGGACGCAGATTTGCGGAAACATACGCCTTCACTTAATCTACTTGAGGAAATAATTTCAGAGTAAGTCAGAATAAATCATATGTAACAATTTATTATCAGTCAGGTATATATGTATTATGCCAATTACATAGCCAATTTCAGAGATATCAAATCAATACAAGACATCATTTTCTCAAAGATGAATCTAAGAGTAAGATATTCATACCTGACTTTGGGAAAATACATAGTATTGAGTGTGTGGACACATTCCATACCACGGAATTTCTGGCTACAGAATCGCCCCGACCCTTTTGCTACAATCCTTTAAATACAAAACCAAAATAAAACATCCCCCAAATGGAGGCATATACAAACAATTGGAATCTGCATCCCCGACCTGGTGTGGGTGTAAACCTCATGATGGGAACAGAAGTTGTAATTTAGCATGGGAATGGACCCTCTACAGGTAATCAAAAGAATCTCTTAATTCTAGGATGTTTATTATCTTTAGTCTATTTTGTAAGACTGAGAACCAATTGTTACCTACTCATTCTGATGATGACGTTATTCATAATTCTGATATCAGGAATTACATGACTGTGATGTATTTGCATTGGATGTAGAACATCATTATACTGATTGACATATTCTGAAGTGAACCATAGTGGAGGGCCCAGATGGGAACGGGAAAGGAAAGGGAGATTAATGAAACAGGAATTGAGCATATGTGATTGAGAGGCGCATTTCCTGGCACTCCACTCTGGTGTGGGGGTGCTCGACAGATGCCTGTGTAGTTTGTATGGTCTTTTCTCAGGAGATCGAAGAGCTGAGTTTCTTTAATCTAGTACACCCAAACAATTGAGCACTGACGTGTGTGTTACACTGTCACAAATCTGCAGAGAAAAAGTCCTAAACGACAGTAACAATGTGATTAAGTGTTAGTGTGTCTGATTAATGCACATCAGTTTCAATGCAACTTAAAATGGTCCATACTCCACAGTGTTAATTAGAGTAAGTTTACTTCAGTTACAACTTTAGCCAGATTAAGATAATCAAAGGTCTCGTTTACGTGAAAGAAACGTAATCTATGAGTTATATCTTTGACTATAAAATTGGAAGGTCGTGATTGTCCATGAAACAAGTATGACAGAGACATCAAGGAGATACAGCATATTATCTAACAATGGTTGACAATCAGCATAAAGTTCCACATGTTGCAGGCCATTCTGGTGTGCCATATCCCATATATAATTTACCCTATGGCTCCCGCGTAGGCAATGCAGTTTGGCGCCCCATGATAAACTAGTGCAGTACTTTGCACACGGTCCTCTTAATATCTTCTTTTATTCTTACCATTTGATTTAATTTAGCTATTTTTTTGTGACTTTTTAGTTGCTTTGATGTTTAGAGTTGATCTTTTTTTTTATCTGAATTTGTTGATTGTCACAATTGTTGAGATTCACACACTGATACTAGAAGTCTATTTGATAAAGCTTAAACTTTTCTATGTGGAGTAATTATCTAGCAGCTTAATCTTAACACAGTTATATCTTAAGTGTTATGTGATCAATAACATTAGGGATGGGTGATACTACTTATTTTATTTTCTATATGATACTGATGCTTTCAAAGGCCAGTATTGTTGATGCCGATACAATACTGCTAAACTGTACTTTTAAATTATTAAATTACTAAGAGTAAAACTGGTAATGATAAGCACGTAACTTTATGTTTAAAACGCATTTTAACGTTTGCAACTTATTAGTTTATATTTATGTTCACACATGGTTAAAATATGTTTCTTGTAGTAGAACCATGGAAATCTACAAATACTATAGTTGACAGTACAGCACCATGGTTCATTTTCTAAGGGACTGCCAGTGAAAGTGTGTTGCATGCATAAAATGCAACCTTTTAATTCTGACCATGTATGATTTATTAACATTACAGAATAGAACATGATCAATATGAACTTTTAACATTCAATTTAAACAAATGTAATGCACAACTATAGCTACAATGTCAATAAATTTCGATGTTGTGACAATTAACTCAAACATATATGCTTTTTCTGTATTGTTCTGGGCTGCTGTTCCCAAAAGTATCAATGGTTTCTTATGATACTTTTGGGAAACGCAGCCCTGCTTGAATAAAGTGCCAGCAGTGAGTGAATGCTCTCTGTTTGTGTGTGTTCAGATGAGCAGGAAAATAGTTCTATCCTACACAATTATTCGCTAACATACAGTAGGTTATTCGTCTAATTCAATGCATATTGTACACGATACATTTTTTGTTAATTAAGCAAAATCACAGGTAAAAAAAAAACACCTTAGTATTAATATTTTTTTATTTGAGTATCGGTATTTTCAATACTTACATCAGTATCAATAGTTTAGGATCAATACATCCATCCCTCAATAACACAAAACAAAGACTTAGTCAACTGGACATCAGACTCCGAAAGAGATCAGTGAACCAAGCCATTAGATGCTGATTATGTTTTTACTGAAGCATAACTAACAACACCTGATCACTTGTTCTTCTGCCTTTTTTTTACCATATCAAACGTATTTTTTACACACTCAGTTACAGGCTTAATTCCGAAGATTCAAGGGAAATATTTTCAAGTGGTCAAGAGCACAACTAAAGGACAATTTTGCAAACACTGACCTTGATGATGGTAACTTCAAACAAAACAACAAAACATCAACCTCTAAACCTCTGTTTAGATTCTCAATAAGAACTTTTGTAGACGTCTGACAGAAATAAAGTCAGTCTGGTTAGTAATGAGTGAAGCTGGTGAAGCTGTTTGTGGAGTTGTTTAATCAGATCTTGAGAGATTTGACGCGATTTAAGATGCTCTAAATTTTACTTCTTCATGATGATTTATTGGCCCAGGTTGAGTGTGTGCAGGCCTGGGTGGCTTTAAGTCAGTTCTAATTGTTGTGTTTCTTTTTCTGAGAGTGTAAGCATGATGTTGAACCAACATCACACTGTAACATTGATTTAATGCCATTACTATAGATTTTTTTATTAAATTTGGGTGCAAAAGTGATGTTGATTCAATGCCACTGATTTAACATTGTTTCAATGGTTGCTTGCTATCGGGATATTCCCCAGCCTCAACCAGCGTACAGCGAATTATGAACTTGTGCCTGAACTATTCTCTCCAAAAAAATATAAAACATCTTTATAAGCTTTCACATGTCAAATATAAAGTAATATTCTGCTAATGAGCTAATGAATAGTTTGCTGTGGTTTTGGTGCTGTGGTGTAAGGGTTTTATACTCCGAAGTGTCATAAATCCTCACTATAATGCCCTTGAGCAAAACACTTAACAAGCTGCTAAAATCTCAGTGATAAATGAATGTGGCCATGACATTATGTGAAAGCATCCTTTTATCTGTGAGACCTGAAAACAAAAGATTTCTGCTGATCTCTTCTCTCGCTATAGGCCCTGGTTGACAAGCTACTATAAGAACACACCCATGCACATCTACTGCCTTCCAACAGAGACTGTTGTTCGAAATCTGAACAAACAGAAGACAAGAGGATGAAGAACTGATGATGTTACAGCAAACAGCTGCATACAGTTTTTTTTTTTCAATTGCTAACAAGTGTTGGTTGATACTGAAGCCACATGTACAAACTCTTCACACATTCAGTGAAACACATTTATGCAGACCAGACTGTGAATCAGTTTTCATTGCTTTCAGACAAAATGCATTCAACGACCACATTTTCCAAAATACATGAACACTTTTGTCATTCATACTTCATTAACAAAGCACTATATATTTTCAGCATACTTTTCGAATGTTAACACACAAAACTGATTAAAGCACATGCAGATCAGAATGATGGAAAACATGCATTTTTGCAGTAATTTGATTGAAGTATATAGACCCCTTTTCAGTAGTAGTAAACAATGTGATGTTTTTCTGTGGGCGGAGCTTAGGTGGAGGCAAAAAGATTTCCCTGACTGCTTCACTGACGCTAGCTATGAAGTTTTGTCAGCCTGTTTTTTTAACAATGACCGGAGAAAATCAGATTCTACCTGAATATGTAAGGTCATTCACTGTCCGTGACAGCGATTGTTATTTAAAAAAAAAACTTTAATGGATGAAACCAGACTGGCCGACCCTTACACACTCACTTAATGGATGAATGAATGCTTTTATTGTCATTATACCATGTATAATGAAATTAGAGTAGCTTCCCTTTAACATATATCACATAATACAGATACAGCAAAACATTAAAAAGTTGAATTGCACTAAGACTACAAAATAAAAAAGAAAAAAAAAAAAACAAAAGAGGTTTATGTTGCAACTAATAGTGTAATATCGCCCAAGAGTTGGGTATTAAAGTGAGAAAAAACTTATATTCCACTAAGACTGACATTTAAATGTAAAAATATATATGAGGTCAATGCATACTGAAGTTCATAATGTGTATGGCTCTAGGAAAGAAACTGTCCTTAAATCTCTTAGTCCTTGTTTTAATGCACTGGTAACTCCTGCCCGATGGCAACAGCTGAAACAAGTGAAACCCAGGATGTGTTGAGTCCTTAATATATTTTTGGCCTTATTGAGGGCTCGAGAATTATATACCTTCTTCAGTGATGGAAGGGGTCTGCCAGTGATTCTCCCTGCAGTTTTTATGATCCTTTGAAGCCCTCTGCCTCAGAGCAGCTAGCATACCATACTGTAATGCAATACGTCAGCACCAGTGGTGTAGTCGGGGCCATATGCAAGTATACGCCATATGCTTACTTTTTCCCCTGGGCTGTTTGCGTATTACGACTTCTAAGGATTGATATTTGCGTATACCCTCGGTATACCACTTGTTTTGTTGCTTCGCAAGTCCGTAATCTACTATCATGTAGCTTCCCCTTTAATAGTGTCTCATACAGTTGTGTGAAACTCGTGATTCTTTGTTGTAATTGGTGCGTTATCACTTCTCTCATTCTACCTTGGTCCCTCCCATCAATAACTGAGTGTGTGTCCGCTCAATGCCGCTTTTTTTTGTTTTTCACCTCGCAGTGATGTAGCCTACGGAGCCCCTAAAGGGACATGGTGGTGGGAAAAAAATTCGGGGTGGGAGGAAATTTATTTTTGAGTTCTCTCGCAAAACTTTTGCGTTCCCTCGCAAAGATATTTGCATTGACTTTTGCGTTCTCTCACAAAGATATTTCGCGTTCGCAAATATCTTTGCAAGAGAACGCAAAAGTTTTGCGAGGGAACGCAAAATCTGACAAATATTTTTTCCTCCCACCCCAAATTTTTTCACTCAATCTGATTTTTTCCCACCACCATGTCCCTTTAGGGGCTCCGTAGTAGCCTACTGGCCATCGGGAGCACCAGGGCATTCCCGGTGTAGTGAGTCTATGGGAAGCCAAACAACCCAAATGTGGGACGAAACGGCGCGGTATTCAAGTAATGTTCGCACAGTAGGTGGCGGTAATGCACCTTAACGTTGGATTCCACCTGCCTTAAAACATGAAGAAGAAGAAGAGTAATGTTCGCGCTGCGCTTTTGTAACTGATCCGCGCCGCGCTGTCAGCTCGGTGGCGCTAGTAAACACGTCCTCTCTGCGCTGTCGAGTCGGTCACGCCGCTCGGTCCATTGAGCCACGCCTATGACAGGTCAGCGCGGCGCGAACACTTGAATACCGCGCCGTTTCGTCCCACATTTGGGTTGTTTCGCTTCCCATAGAGTCGATTGTCGACGCGAGGGAGACCTCCCCCACATTAGGCGCTGGTTTTAAATTACAGCGAACTGCAAAAAACAAATAGCCTACTCCAAAAGTGTGAAGCGGTGGCTACGCAAGCATCGCAAAGGATGCAATCCGCTTTCAATGTAAAATGATAAACAGCGGCAGTAGCTCGATTCTGCAGATGTGACACAGAATTGTGTTATATGGCTAGTCGTGGATAAATGAGAACATGCTGGAATGAAAACAGCACGACAATGTAAACTGCATGAAGTAAACTGGAAAATGACAATACGCTTGGTCAATTTCGACCATAGTGATTTACCATGGTTTTACTTCTTGTGACCACCATCTTAAATACAGCTAATTATAAGACAAAAGACAAATGCTTCCTTTAGAGATGTCGCTGCTACATTAACTTTAATAGAAGTAAAAATGTATTGATTCAGTGAAGAGGCCAAATTAAAAAGAAAAGTCAAGTGTCTTATATACAATTAGGTGTGTATAGATTACAACAATATTAAATTTCCTTGAAATGGATAGTCACCCAAAAGTAAAATTCAAACCGGTAGCTATGAACTTCCTTATACTGGGAACCTAAAAAAGAAGATAATTTGAGCAATTCAAGAAAATTTGTCCATACAAGTAGAACTCAAAAGGAAAAACATGATATGGTGTGGTAACATGCTTACAAAATATATTTTGTGTTCCACAGAAGTAAGTAATTCATAATGTTTGGAATGCAATGAGGGTGAGGAAATGACAGGAATTATTAGTAGTCAATTTCGCATTATTGCTCAAAATCAATGCTTACTGTCAAGTGCATGTCTATGTGCCAAAAATGAATTAATTAAGTTGTGGCATTTGCTGTGAATTTCAGTAATATCTATCCTATTTGTTTCTTGTCCTGCTATTATTTATTCATTTATTTACTCCAGTTGAAGGCCAGAAATTCAGATGTATCTGTGAAGCACTTTTCACAATGAATATAATTCCAAAGAAACATGTTGAAATTATATAGAACTGTAAACATGCTGTTGACAAACCTGAGCTGGAACAAACTGGAAGTCATGCAGTTAGCTAATTGAAAAAATAATCTGAATCAATTTTAGCGTGCACTGTATAATATACGAAATTATAAGAACCCAATGTAAACCACGTTTACGTAATACTAAACCACTTTTTTCTTTAGGACTACACCACTGGTCAGCACACTCTCAATAGAACAGCGATAAAAGTTTACCAGCAACTTTCCACTCAGATTGTTTTTCCTAAGGATCCTTAAGAAATGTAGACACTGCCGTGCCTTCTTGATAACCGCTGTAATATGTGCCATCCAGGATAGGTTAGCAGAGATGAGGGTGCCCAGAAATTTGAAGTTTTGGATCTTCTCAACACAATCTCCGTTGATATATAGGGGGAGCGGATCCATCGTATGTTTCCTGAAGTCTACAATGAGCTCCTTCGTCTTACATGTGTTTAAAGTCAGGTTGTTAGCTGAGCTCCACGATGTTAATTGCTGGACCTCATCTCTGTAGTCCATCTCATCCCCCCAGTGATAAGTCCAATCACCGTTGTGTCATCCGCAAATTTGATGACGGTATTACTGCGATGAACTGGGCTGCAATCATAGGTGTAGAGAGAATACAGTAGAGAGCTCAACACACAACCCTGTGGAGAGCCAGTGCAGAGTGAGTGAACGACAGGATTACCTCCGGTTGAGTGCCTCACATTTACACCTAACGTTACCTGATAAAGAAACCTAAAGTGTATAGTAAAGAGAAACTCACCTGTGTCTATCTAGTCATAAAGATGTACACAGCAAAAAAGCCCAGTGTTAAATTAACTCTCTTTTATTAAATTAATAGTTTACTTGAGTCCACACTCAAAAGTGTTAAAATTAACCACGAAGAGTGTCAAAGTAACACTGAAGCGATGTTAAAGTTATTGAGATTTTTTTTAAAAAAAAAAATTTTTTTTTTTAGGGGATTAATTAAGTGATGATTGACCATTATTAAAGACACCTGATGTTAACAAGCAGAATCACCAAAGAAGAAAATCACAATTTTAAGTCACCATTATAGTGGTTAGTGTTTGCATTAGCTGGGCTCTTGACCCTTGACTTTTTAATATTAGTTATTGTGTAGCTGCTGTGATTGAGTTATAACAGCCAGACAAGCCAAAAGCAAAAATCATCAGGTTGTGATGATTATGCTTTAACATAATCATTATTGGAACTGAATCTCTGCGTTATAGTTCCTTTATTGCTTACAACAGCCTTGTGATCCCACCTGTTGCTGTTATTTTTGGAAGGATTTCTTACAAGCAGTTGAGATAAAAAAAAATCTTCATTAAATCTTTCTTTTAGGCACACACAGACATCAAGAATCAGCGAATCTCAACTAGGGTGACAAACAGCATATTCAGATAAACAGATCAACTGAACATCACAAAACAAGCTACTAAAAAGTCACATAAAAACAGCAAAGATAAAAGAAAATAGTAAGAATAAAATAAATTACAAAGACAATTCTGCTCATAATTTATTCATGCTGCAATGCATGATGGGAGTCATGGACGAGTTTTGATTGGCTACAATATGCTTTTTTGATGGTCACTGTTGTTGTGATTCTCAGGCTGATTCTTGATGTCTGTGGGTCTAAATTAAATGTTTTTTTTCTTTCAGTTTTTGATGAAAATAAGTTTTAAAATCATCTCTCCGATTATACAGAAAATGCCAGATCTTAAAATGTTCACAGGGTTGAGACAATCAATAACAAAAGCCTACAACACTTTTTCAGGTCATCTCATGATGATTGTCAAAACATATTGAATGCCACATAATCACCTTTCCTCTGGCTGTTATAATGCAGCCAAACAAAACTAATGTTATAAATTTAAGGGTCAAGAGCCCAACTAAAGTAAACACCGATCACTATAATGGTGACTTAAAAATTGTGATTTTCTCCTTTGGTGATATGATTGGTGAAAATCAGGTGGGTCTGCAATCTGGTTACTCCATCACTTAATTAATACCTAAGGTATTTATTCATTAACTTTAACACTGCTTCAGTGTTGCTTTGACACTCTTCAGGGTTAATTTTAACACTCTTGGAGTGATGGATCAAAATAACCTCCCGGAGAAGTGTTAATTTAGAACTGGGCTTTTTAGCTGGTATAATTTCAGACTCAGCAGGCAACTATTTTTACAGCTACAAGAGAGTGAAGTGGGCCAAAATACAAAAAAATTAAACATTTAATGTGATGGATATATTATTTAAAGATGTATGTAATGACTGAATAGTTATTTTAAAGTATACCTCCTGTAAATGATGTAAGTTTACAGTGACATTACAGTACCTTTACATTACATACAGTACATTTAAAGTAAGATGTGAATATTTTTTAGAAATAAAAAAATCCAGAAAATGCACATTTTGAACTTTCTGTATTTGATTATTCTTTCTTACCAAGTTCTTAAAAATTCCAGCCACAATCAATCACAATGTATATACAATTACAGATGATTAAGCATGTAAATAGTCAATTTATTGTTTTACACACATGCACACAGACTTTCATACACAACATTCATACATTTTTGATGATCGTTTCTGTCCAGTCTGCTCGTTTTATTACAGCTGTCGTCATTTTTTTGTCTGGCAGTGGCAGCAGGTATGCGATAAAATTTCAAATTAGAGCCTGGGACGAGTAGAACAATGAGATCCATGTGGCTCACATATGAATTTGCTCATTTTGTAGATCCATTGTACCCGAACGCAGCTCAAAATCCTGTCAGCTGATGATTTCCACAGTACCATTACAGCAACATGAGGATGTGCTCCAAATACTTTATCAAGGACTGTATAGTTATAAATATGAGCAGCATTGAGAGACTGTTGAGACTTTACTGTGTTGTAGTGTATTACAAAAAAAAAAAAACATAAACGTTTGTTTTATAGAATGGATTGGATTTGTTTTGTTCACTGTAGAAGTCTGCCCCTCTGTTATATTTGTAAACATTGTAATAGCAGATGGGAATTATAAAGACTAATCAGCAGCCTTTTATCACTTGGGGCCGATGTCATGGTTTTGATTGGTTTGAGTTCTATAACTTTTTGAATAGGATTAAGTTTGTATCTTATAGCCAGATTATTATTGCTTATACATTCTAAAAAAATAAAACGATCTGCCACTTTGGGAAACTGTAACACAAAGATTAAAATTAAATGTGTAGAAATACTGCGAACTCTGTTTCGGGGGGGGGGAGCAAGTGGTGAGGAAGTTGACAGAGAGTCGTACGTTTGATATGTTATAGAGAGCTGCTTTTATAGGCCCTGTCCAAAGGTGCACTTCCATGGCCTCGTACGGTGTTGCGGATGTCTGTTACGTCCATGAGACCGTAGAGTGTCCCATTCTGAGTCACATACCACAGACAAAGTGGCATTACGTCACAAAAGTGTGGACTCGGAGGTAGACTGTGAGGGTTTAGGGTGCGATTTGGGACAGGGCCAGTTGAACAACACTCAGAGTACACCTGTGAGAGAAATACATTCATGGGTTATAACTTTGAATAATGAAATTCAGTATTAATGGAAGATTCTAAACACTTTATAATTTGTTTTGGACACTTTAACTCCACCTTGTCAGGTGACACATAAAAGTGAAACTGTTACAGCAGGATGTGTTTTGTCGGATGAGGAAGTAAACGGCAATAAGAGAGAGTATCAGTGAGTATCACGATTTCACAATAATCTTGGACAATTAAAATTAATCCAGACTGGTTTAAAGTGAAGTAAAACAATACGCTGTATCAGATATTTTGAAAGTAGTTTAAATGATTCCTGTCAATCTGATTCCAGCTTTACTTTCATTTTAACACAGTGCTTGTCTGAATTTGTTCTGCAGTTTGAGAATAATTTGATTCTGTGTAAATAATGTCAGGCCCGGACTGGCCATCAGGAGCACCGGCTGGCGGCTGATTTGGCCCGCTACTCAGTTATTTTTTTCAATTAGGCTATTTATATTATTATTTTATATTATTGCCTGCCTCGTGTAAAGTGATCATTGCCAAGTGCATCGGCTAGTCTCAACTTGCAGCGCTATGATTCTGTTCCGCGCTCCAGTCAAACGGTTTAGAACAGATCGAGCAATCAATAATGGGCGGGACTCGAGGAAGAGGCCAGAAGCAGCAGCAAAATGTAGCAAAATAATTGACCTGTTCAGGGCTTCAAGTGTAGGTCAGTTTCATCTGTAAATAGGCTACTGTATTTTTGTCTTCGTTAATTTAGTTAGGTATTAAACTGCTAGCAAA
Source organism: Sinocyclocheilus anophthalmus (assembly GCA_018155175.1). Classification (NCBI taxonomy): domain Eukaryota; kingdom Metazoa; phylum Chordata; class Actinopteri; order Cypriniformes; family Cyprinidae; genus Sinocyclocheilus; species Sinocyclocheilus anophthalmus. Next base: position 2,242 of record JADLZN010006915.1, on the reverse strand, counting down.
TGTTTGCCTATCAGTAGCATCCCATTATTATCCTCAGTCAGAATACTGTATGTTAAAAGACATCATTATATCATTATTTCTGTAAAGCTGCATTAATACATTTAGCAGACAGATGTTCACGTTGATTTATAGTAAAGGAGGGAGCTAGAGCAGACAACACACAAATATGAGTCATAATAATGCAATAACATGTTCAGTATTTATTTTCTATAAACATGTTATACTAATTTTGACATTTAGGCACTTTAGATAATTTATTGTAAAATATTTGTATGGAATATAGGTTTGTTAATCTTGGGTATTAAAGTGATTTTAAGATAAATAACAATAATAACACATTGTCCTAATGTAATACAATACATTTAGATTGTGTGCAAACAAATTTGAATGAGGTGGCTGTTTTGTAACAAGTTTGAGACAGTTCTGTTCATAACAGTAGAATAGCCAAAAACAATTGTACACACACACATAAACAAAAGTGAAGTGAAGTGAAGTGACATGTGGCCAAGTATGGTAACCCATACTCGGAATTAGTGATCTGCATTTACCCATCCAAAGTGCACACACACACAGCAGTGAACACACACAAACCGTGAACACACACCCGGAGCAGTGGGCAGCCATTTATGCTGCGGCGCCCGGGGAGCAGTTTGGGGTTCGGTGCCTTGCTCAAGGGTCTCACCTTGGTCGTGGTATTGAAGGTGGAGAGAGCGCTGTACATTCACTCCCCCCACCTACAATCCCTGCCGGTACAAGACTCAAACCCACAACCTTTGGGTTATGAGTCCGACTCTCTAACCATTAGGCCACGACTTCCCAGAAGGGAGAAAACGAGATGAAGAAACAGAAAAGGGAAGTGAAGTGAATGTGCTGTTCAAGAGAGAACCTTTAATTATTTTCCATGGCACCAGACAAGTATTTAGACATTTTATGTGATGGCCATACAAATAATAGGGTTGTCTGTGGTTTCAAAATTTGTTGTGGGTGTATGGCCTGGATGAGTGTGAGATTTCCCGGCCTGAAGGGGTGTCCCAGTCCGGTCCTGATGTCAGGATGAAATAATTTTTCATGTGTGCAGGTCATTACTGTGAGGCAAAGGTGGATTTGAGAAAATTAATTGCTGAGATGATTCATAACTCACACTGTGGATCTGCATCTGCTTTTAGATGAAACCATGGCTTTCAGAATGAATCTCTCTGAAGAACATGAAACAAAGATAAAGACAGTCAAGAGGTGAGAGAACTTGAAATGTTTTACATTTTGTAACATTCATAAACAATAAATGCATACTTCAATAACATTATCACTTATATAGTCTGATTCAGGGGGTTGAATCAGATTTACCTGAACACAGCAATGTTTCTGTGAGGAAAAAACAACCGATGGATCTTTCATATCTCTGCAGAGAGGAAGACTCTTCTGTTGAGTCCAGGTGAGATATTATGAGTGTCATATGCACTGTAGCTGTGGTGCGTTATGGATATTGTATGGACTGTTGCTGCTGGATGCAGGGGTGTAAAACACTTGAGTAAGTTTACTTGATTACTGTACTTAAGTATTATTTTATGCAATTTAAAAAGACTACATGTACTTTTACTTAATTACAATTCTGAAGAATAAAATAGTACTTTTTACTTCTTACAATTTTATTTCAACTTTAAAGTTAAAAGTAATTTAATTTTTATTTTATCTTATGCACATTAAATATGGAAAACAGAAGATGATTGTGTTACGCCCTCCCCCTTAATCTAGGGGTAAATAGGAAACGACAAACAATAAACAGTGGAGAGACTTTGAGGATCTCCAGCCATTCAACCCCAGAAATCACAAACAACCAAACTAATTTTTAAATGGCTTGACTGCCTTTTATTTTCAACTTAATCGGGGGTTAAAGAAGAACAATAATATAAAAACAAAATACAAACAAAAAAACATTACTTCGGGAGGAGGGCCTGAACAAAAGAAAACCAAAATACCTCTACCTAAAAGGAAGATAAACATTAACTTACCTATACATAAAAGAAAAGCAAAACAAAAACACAAACACAAATAACTTCCCTCACTCCCTAACTAAGCATTAAACAGAAGACAATATATGGGTACCCTCCACCCTACGTTACCCAAGAACCCTTAATTGAACATTAATAAACATTTTGACAAAACAACAAAGAGTATGGCATGGGCTTGGAGAGCGGAAAACAACATCAAACGGGTGGATGAGCACAGATGATAACCATTAGCC
>JADLZN010006914.1:0-19540 GCA_018155175.1 Sinocyclocheilus anophthalmus | reverse complement strand
AACAAAAAGAAAAAAAAAAAAACAAAAAACAAAGGGGATATAAATAGAGGAAAAAGAAAATAAAATAAAAAAAAAAAGCACATAAACAACACCCAAAAGCGTTTAGCAATAAGCTACACAAATGGCTCAACATAATATTACTTGAAATGCGAAGACAAGACACTACTAACAATCAGAATCAAAGACATAAAGGTCAACTTCAATGATAAGACAGAGTGGCTCGGACACACATGAAACAATCAATAATCTTATCGTTTACACCGCGACATACAGAAAAAACACGTCCTGCAGCACAAATACACATTATAGCAGAAAAAAACATTCCAACCCCAAAAAGCATGACTCGATCAAGCGCACCAACCCAATCAGGGAGCTAATCACCGTCATTAATGGCAAATGTTCGTACACTGGTACGCAAACAGAGTAGGCAGCATATACTTATCCCTCCAAAACAAACGACACAAATCAGGGATTACAGAAATTATTACCACAAAACCAGAGAAAATTCACATTTCAGGAATTAAACTCCCATCTGACACACATATGCTACAAGTCTCACCACACACCACCTCTTCCGAGAAAGATACAACCACAATACACTCATCTAGCAAACTACAGCCACATAGCACGGAACAGGGGTTAAACATGGGACACTTCCACCAAGGGACACAACAGTCATAGGCACACTGCACGATTTGAGTCCCTGGCGGCGCAGTGTTACACTGATGGTAGCCTTTGTTACTTTGGACCCAGCTAACGACTGCGTTCATCACTGACAGTCCCCCCGGTGGTTCTGGTTCTTTTCTCACCTAGTTTCTTGGATCATTTTGACCGCACGTGTGAGATCATTTGCTGAGAGCCCGATTCGAGGGGATATCATGGGTCTTGATATTTCCATTAAACATCGCCCAATATAAACTTCCAATTCTTAATATATAATACATTTGCATACACCCACAGTTAAGATTTCCATACACACACCAAGCATGCTTAAACTTATTGCAAGATATCTAGAAAAATCTCAATCACCAAGGACCAGACTTGCAGTACCACAAAAAACAATATGTTTATGTTCACACAGTGACCCATTTACCACACCAGCAATATGGTCTAGTGGCACATGGTGGAGTTTAAAGTGTTTCATGTCTACTGTAGTTACCTGTACGATGACAGGTAAACATGTGCAGGAACCGGATGATCTATTTACCAAATGCTGATAAACAGTTCAAAAGATCCAATTAATACAGGTAACGATGGTGGAGGCACAGAGAGCCTCTTAGAAGAAGAAGTTTACAGTCACGTGAGATCCAGAAATCTTTGCGTGTTGTAGGATGCCCAACTACTATTTTTAACCGAGGAATTACAATTATTTTCTTTAAAAATCCTACAATGTGATTTGCTGGATTTTTTTTTTCTCATTTTGTCACTCATAGTTGAGGTATACATATGATGAAAATTAAAGGCCTCTCTCATATTTTTAAGTGGGAAAACTTGCACAATTGGTAGCTGACTAAATACTTTTTTCCCCACTTTATAACGCATGGTTACACACTGATTAGGGAACGACACACTGCTTCCCTGGTATTCTGCCATGCTGACGGAAAAGACACACAGCTATCATATAATACAGAACCAACAGAAATCGAAAAATCAATGTATAGCACTCACCACCATGTCACGCCACAATAAATAATACCCATAGAATCGCACCGAGAAACAAAATAGTACACACGAGTCACATGGACTGTCGCTAGCCATCGGTTTTTTCAATGTATGCTTCAGACACGGGGTCACGACGAGGCGTTCCCCATAGACCCCTAGAGGACGCAGTGTCTTCGTTCCCTACTCAGGGAACCGGTTACCACATACTTACCTGAGACGTTAACTTACCCATGACAGACCAATTATTCTCCACCTAACCTCTCACCCCTTTCGTCAAGGGTCTGGTGTCTCTGAAGTGTATCATCAAGCGTTTGTTGTATATGTCTCATGTGTATTGTTAGTTTGTAGGGGATTACATTTGCAAGATTAACCGCTCATTATGATAATGACTTACCCAATCATTCTAAAAAAATATCCACCGCGTAGTAGGCCGCGCCCCTCCTTACCAAACATGAGGTCATATGTGAATATCCGTTGACGTCACTCTTTGTACCATTCGATACAAAACCATGCGTTTTTGTGTAGTTTTCAAAGTTCCTAACATCCGACACTACAATATCTATTGAGAAATTGTGGTGGCTCGTGGATCACCTTAGGGCATGGGCCGTTCCCGTCCCTAGTCAATAATTGGCAAGAGATGCTAGGGGACTCCCCGCGATGTTTCTTTTTATTATTATTTTAATTAGGGGTGCACTATATATTGAAATATAATCGATATCGCATTATAGCTTAATGTCATAGACATATTGCGAAGGTTGCGATTTAATATAAAAATAGCTATGCGTTGCAGTTTTCAGAGTGAAGCGGTTATTGTGTTCGAGTGTAGCCCATGACACGCAGCGTTTCACTCTGACACATGCAGCGCATTTATTTACTTGCTGGCAAACCACCAAAATAAAAGCAGTTTAATATTTGAATTTGAGCAGAGATGCACCAATCAATCATAGGCCATATAGTGGCTGATAGGTAGGCAAGCCCTCGGAAACTGGGCCGGGGATGTGTGTGGTTGTTTCGTCGATCGTAAACCCAAGGCGGAGAAAATTAAAAGTTCAGATGCAAAAGCCTCTAAGTGCAGGACTGAAATTGGGACCCTCTGGGTAAAAGGAGCATGTTAGTCCAGGCTCGTTAATATTTTTGTTCAGATTATTTCACGTGTAATGGCATAGACAATGGAGAGACTATACATTACCATAGAAGATAGAACGTACTGACCTAAACAGTAGGAGCCTGCTAAAAAGCAAATTTTGGAAGAAAATTTCAGACGGCACTCAGAGGCTTTTGCATCTTAACTCTTCAAATACATTAGCAGACAGAGCAACCTCACTGTTCACAAGGCGCGAAGTATGAATCTGTCTCTGAGGGGAACTGACTGTCTTAAGAAACAGTTTAGATGGCATTTTCCTTTTATCTTGACTCAGTATAATGCATTGTGTTTACAGCGGTAATCAAGGAAACAATGCACCACTGCTGTTCATTAAGCGCCACCTGCTGACAGAGAGTGGGATTGCGCATTTTCATGTGTCAGCCCATCTGCTGTTTTGTAAATGTTTTGTGTAGCCTGGTTGTGGGTGGAATTGGCTCCTGCCAGTCAGGCCCACTAGCGAATCTTGCCTAGGAGCACCAAATTGATTAGGGCTGGCCCTGACCCTGGGGGTGATAGGGTGTTGTTTGGAATTTACGAATCCCTAAAGTTCTTAAGTTCTTGGATCACTTTCCCTTCAAAATCCTGACCCTGATCCGAATGGATTTACATTTACATTTTACATGATAGTACATTTAATCAGGAACGCTTTGTATCCAAACGCACTTACAAATGATGAATAAGAAGCAATCAAAACAACCAATAAAGAGCCATATATATAAGTGCAAAATGACACTATCCTCGTTCGCCTAAACGCCGACACGGAGCAATGTATTTTGTTAATATATATAGTGTATAAATATATAGTACATACACACACGATGGTTTCCAACAAGACACCGGTTAATTTCTTTTGGTACCCAGTCTGTACTAAAACAAGATGAAACCGTTCGTGCACGCATGTTGTTTTTAAGTACCAGGTGGTACAGATACCCGTCCAACCCAAGTTCTTGAGTGCGTCTAACAAAGCTATCCCTCTTTCCAGGATACGTGCTTAACACTGTTGCCGGGCGGTGTTTTTCATGTCCGCGGTTTGAAAAACTACCCCATTAATGGCGACTATTATCTGATAAATGCGCATTACCAAAGGGAACCGCCGCCAAAACAGTGGTACGTTTATTCCCCGGAACGTCTATTTTAAACGTGGTAACACGAGACGCATTGGGCAGGTGATGTTGTTGAAAACCTGGGCACCTCTTCATAAAGCAGTGTTGACCTCAAGAGGAGAAACGCCTTCAAACTACAAAACACCCCCTATCAAGTTGTTTCAAGTCAGGTACGATTTTTCAATTAATTTTTAATATTTAGGTCTTTTTCTGGTTGGAGATATTTTTCCATATTTAAGTTTTGAATTTCGGATTTGAAATAAACATCCGCCGTTAGCAATCCGTATTTCAATCGATTTCGCTAAAGCTCGGTGCTAACGCTATATATGAGAAGTTAGAACTGAATTTTGTCAAAGGATTTCTTTACTATTGAAGTTGCTCCAATAACTTATATATACTAGTAAAAACCCGGAGGACATAATGGTATTTTTACTATTTTTAGCAACACCCCAAGCGCTTTTTAAATGAACTGTGGACCCAAAATATGCGTGTTAGAGAATGTACAAATGTATGGTTAACAGTGTTTGTCATATACATTCCATCATAACAATGAGTTTAGTTAATTTTATTGAATTCCTTGGCTAAATTCTCTAGCAGTTGTTTAAAATCCTTTAAAATTAACCATATAACATCAGTTTTGGATTAAATACAAGTACAGTCCAAATTTAATCTCCTGTATACTGTACATGACTTAGATCTAGTAACATCTTACAGTGAGCGAACAATATATTTTTTAAAAATTCATTAATGTTTGTGAATGTTATTTAGTACAAACACTTGATCATTCATGTTTGTTCATTGTGCATTAAATAATTTTAACAGATTGAACTTTGAAATTAACCCTAAGAAGAATAATTGCCAAATAACTATTGTTTATTGTTAGGTCATGTTATCTAACAAATACAATCTTATTGTAAAGTGTTTTTAATACTACAGTTTCCATCTATTTGATATAAACTTAATATTTGTAATCTTATCTAAATTTATTATAAAAGCAAAGGTTTGTTGTTTACTGAATAGTTATATTTTAGCTGGTGTCAATGATTTTATGTTGCATTTGGTCAGACTCAGCACATTGCTTTACTGAAGTATATTATATTTTCCCTTTACAGGTGCAGACTGAGGAAGATCCTGAAACATACCAGCAAACCCTTAAACAGACAACAGTTTACAGATGTTTTTTAGTGGCAGCAAAAATGACAAAACCTTTTGGGTGAAACTTGTTTAATTTTTTACATAATTTTATTACTTGTGGAAAAACTTGAAACAATTTTAAATAAGTTTAAAGAATGGCCTCTGGTTTTTGCATTTATATTGGTTTAACGTTAATATAAAAATGTTGTTCAATTAGCATGCTTTTGTGTTTTGGTATCGAGAACCATGGATTTTCACTGGTATCGGTACCGAATACTGAAATTTTGGTACCGTGACAACACTAACACACACACACAAAGAAAAACGAGTAGATAGAATAGAAAAAATAGAAAGCTAGTGTTTTTTTTTTATAAAAAAGAAGATAAAAAGATCAAGTAGAATTAAAATAGAATAGAAAGTGCTAGACTTAGTCGTTTCTTGAAGAATTTCTGAAGAACTGTATTTTAAATTTTGCACTTCATTGCATTGTGTTTTAGGGTCCACGGAAATGTCAGTGGAATTACTGGAAAATGTCCCAGTAATGAACTGACAGTACTTTTTCTGTTATTTTACAGATTTATTTCTTACAGTGGAAATTTCCTGAAACTTTCCATGGCGTTATGGGATTCATCAGAGATGTGGACTGTTCTGCACACAGACATGAATGATGTAGGCTACTCTCTACATTTAATTTGTATTTACATTTTTATTCTCATGAGTTCATTACAGTCTGTCAACATCTGTTCATAAACATATCCACAATATACAACGACAGTTACAACTGACTGATACATCTGTTGAGCCCAATCTCCAGTGTGTGATGTGAAAACACTGAAACCTGATTTACACATTTCTCAAATTGTTCTTAAACCACATATGCACACAATGTTTATTTTTCATTTGGCTGTTTTTCCTTCACAACCAGTCATGCAGGAAATTGTAATGACAAAAGACTGTGATGAGGAAATTGCATGATGTTTTGTTTTAGTTTTTTTAAGTTCTTACAAATGCAATCTATGTGTTTATCTTTCTTTCAAAGACTTCTAATACTTTGCCCAAATTAAATATAAGAAATGTAATAATGTGAAGGGATATATTGTAATGGTCATGGACTTTTAGTTTGTGTTTTTCCCTGTTCCTGTCTTGTTTTGTTTCCTGACCATGGGTGCGTCTCAATCAGCTCCTGAGCTCCCAAGCTTGTGAATCAGTATATCGCATACACAAATTTGGTCACTGGTAAGTTCCCTGGCTCACTGCACATTGGGACAGTGATTACACAATTTCCGGTGACATGACTACGTACAATGTCAACGGACAACATTACAACAACACTGTAGAACATCATTGCTGTAGTTAACAACAGACAAGACCAATCTCTTTTTGATATCATTTTTATTCTCTTTAAACACATCGTTCTATTACATGTTCTTACAACATTTCAGCCAAATATTAATTATAAAGGTTAACTAGATATGTTCATTACCTGTCCAGCGATGTGTGTTTATGCTGAAATATAAAAAAAAAAAAACGGGTTGTCTTTTCAAATCTTCTATCACGATCATTATATTTATCGAGTTGGGCTTGTGTGGTTTATGTTTCTCACTTCAGAAATGTGACATAATTTCTGGTAAGGGAGCATAGTGAGCACCGATGCTTCCTTGTGTTTGCGGTGCATTGTGGGATTTTTCAGGGAGTGAACGTTCCAGTGCACTGGAAGGATTTAGCGATTGAGACAGCTCTTAAAATGGCCGACTCCCTGATCAGTGAACCGACTACTAAACCAGGGAGCTATTGAGACACCCCCTAGTTACCATGCTCCCCGTTTAACTATAGTTCATTCTGTTCACCTGTGTTTGTCAATTATCTCATTAGTTCCCTCGTTTTGTTTCTGTATAAGTACTCCATGTTCTGTTCAGTCCTTTGCTGGTTATTGATTGTTTATGTTAGATGTTGGTCCTTATAGCGCCAACACGTGACATATATCCAGTTAAAAAAATATATATACAAAAAAACCACTGGGACTGTATACCACCATCCCCAACAGAATAGAGCATGAAACATTCTTGATTTATGCTTGAGTTTCAGAGGTGTAAAGTATTGGAGTAAATGTAATTAGTTACTGTACTTGAGTATCTTTTCGGGTACTTTGTAGTTGTACTGAGTATCAAAGATATTAGCAACTTTTACTCTTTACTTCACTACATTTCTGAATGAGTATCTGTACTCTTTACTCCACTACATTTTAAATGAGTGTTGCAGTTACACATTACGTTTTGCATGGACCTAGCTTTTTCTGCGGCCGTTTATTTCTGCTACAAAAGACGTGATACTGCCTACAGGTCACTGAAAGTACTGCATCTTGTGCGTTTTGCCCTTACTCACCTAAACATTTCAACAAGGCTACTTTATGTGAATGCGAGTTCCTTAGCAAGTATTTGTGAATCAGAGGTGTTTTATATATGAGATGAGGACATGACTGCAGCCGGCAATGAGGCCCAAACCAGCACATTCACTGCAAGAAGGCTTCGGCTTTTTCATTTTACTTAACATTATTTTATTTATCCATTCTTTACGAGGATCACTTTTTTTTTTTTTTTATTTTGAGGTGTTCAGTTTTATTTTGGTTTAGAAAATAAACGTGATTGTTCGCGTCACAATCCCTCCTTTTCTTCCTGGTTTTTGTTTCATAGCTCTCTTGCGCTTCCCTGGACTTTGATGTCACTTTCCTGTCTCCGTGTGTTTGTCGCAGTTTTGTAGACGTTTGTTCATTGTGTTCCCCCTCATTATCTCCCCCGGGCTGTCTTATCGTGTTAACTTTAGTTATTTATTCCCCTGATTTGATAAGACCCTATTTTTTTTTTTTTGTGATTTGTTGATTTAAGGTTGTCTGTCTGCCATCATTATACTGTTCTTTGTTCCCTTTGTGTTTGGCTTATTGTTTTCTAGTTTTGTTTTTCCATGAATCACAGGCACAAATATTCTTCCCTCGCCTGTTTCCGCGCTTCTGCTCGCACAACGTACAGTTTATCACTGGCATGTCTGTCTTTGACTACTAGTAGCTCAGGGGGGGTCTTTGAGCCTATGTTTAGTATAAGTAAAATACGTAAGTACTGTTAAAATCAGATACTCTTAAGACTTTTACTCAAGTTATTTTGTAATAGGTGACTTGTAACGTGTAGTGGAGTAACTTTCACTGTAAGGTATCTGTACTTTTACTCAAGTATGGTTTTTAGGTACTCTTTACACCTCTGGTAGTTTACCAGTTCAGATGTAATGTGAAACTAATTCTTATGAATTATAATTACTTCAAAACTAATGTGAAGCACTGAAAATTTAACAGGAGAGACAGGTTTCATATTTCTCATTCTGTTCTTAGGCCTAGTATATACCAAGTGTTTTTTTTTCATCTCAGCTAGTCAGACAGGAAGCATCAGATGGGTGAATGGGTGATTATGGATTAATTATGAATGAAAGATGCTATTTTCAAAGATCAAAATGAAAAAAACAATAAATTGACTAAAAATGTTGTTGAGATGATGCATATGTTACAATAACAGGAGATGATGACACAGAGGTAACGTATGACCAGGTCTTTATTTGCAGGAATGTCAGCAATTCAAGCAACGCAAGCAGGTGCGTAAATGCGTTCATAGAATGACTTGAGAAACTTGGCTGAATGAATAACAGTCCCTGTCTTTGCAGGCGTTGGCTGGTGTGACTGAAGAGACAGAAGACTGACGGAAACTGAAGACAGGATGATGACAGGTAAGAATTCCAAGGTGGGAACAATGAGAACGAGAAGCACTGAAACTACAAATTTAACAGGAGAGACAGGTTTCATATTTCTCATACTGTTCTTAGGTCAAGTATGTACAGAGTGTTTTTTCCATCTCAGATAGGAAGCAGCAGATCGGTGAATGTGGATTAATTATGGATGAAAGATACTACTTAAAAAAAAAAAAAAATGTTATGACTATAATGTTGGCAGATGATAAGATGATGCATATGTCACAATAACAGGAGATGATGACACAGATGTAATGTACAATCAGGGGTGTATTCCAGAAAGCAGGTTTTGTTTGAAACTCAGAGTTTGTTAACCCCAGAAAAGGAAACTCAAGGTTTTCGTTCCAATAAAAGACAAAACTAAACCTTTGGGTAAGTTAACATAGTATCTTACTTTGTGAACGTAACCTACTCCAGGGTTGCTGCAGGATTTTCAAGTTCAAAATTAAGACTTTTTAAGACCTGCACAAATAAAATGAATACCATATGAGCGGGGTAGGGCAATGTCTATGTAGTGTTGTAGTGGTAGAACTTTCGTCATACATTTCTGAAGTTCTGGGTTCTAATCCAGCCTTGTGTTGTTGTTTTTTGTCTATCATTAAAACCAAAGGCCTAACAGCGCACATTTATATCGTTTAAACATTTAAACTAACATTATGATATGCTTGAACTGTTTTATATCTATAGATTTTATTTTAGGCAAGTGGTGATGATTTGAGAAGGCTAAATTGATCAAACATAGGCTATGATCAGCTCACTGTCTGCCGCTGGCCGCTTGGTCGTTACTTTAAAAAAAAACGTACATTTAACGAACAAAAAATGCTCCCCACAACCCCCCACCACTTTTTGCAACATCTCGCGGCACGCACAGATGTACCTGAAGAAACATCTCCATTTGATAACAAATTCGTTAGTCTGTGTTAAATAACAGGCGATCTATCGCTGGAATGTGTTATGGCGAGCGCTCGTTGCTGCTGTTATCGGTTCTCTCTTGGCACTCGTGCGCAGTCTTCACACAGACGATCGTACGCTTTGTTCTGGTAAAAGCACAAAACAAAATGCACACAAACATGTCCTTGCTCTTGATATACAATCACTGATGAACACCTTTGATTTTAATGAGAGAGAAAAAAAAACTACACGAGGGTGGATTAGACTCGCACTGGCAGATGAAATTTCTACCACTAGACCACTACAACACACAAACAATTTTCACGAATTTAGTACTGTGAAGCATCTCGGTACTAATTGTGTTTTATTAATAATACGTTTATTATTAATTTATATTAATATGGGGCATGGGCCCCAGTGCGGCTGCACTGCCTGTAGTTACACCACTGCCAGGAGTTATGTAAAGGAAAAACGAAGTCGAGATCGATATGAAGCTTGAGTCGTAGACCTTTTTAATGATGTAAGTTAGTTTAGGAAGTTAATTGCATTCTTTAACATTAAAACTAGCAGTAACTCTGAACTCATGTAAACAAAGAACCTTCTGTGCGCTGGCGTCCTCCCACAGGTTAAGAGATTTTAAACAAACACATTTAGTTAACCAAATTAACCAATACACATTTTAATGCTATAAAAGTGTGCACATTGAGAGAAGTAAACAGCAGATGTTCATGTTAACAACTTCTTTAATTTGAGCAAACACTGCTAATACACATATACATTTGTTAATAAAGTTAATAAAACAAAAACATGCATGTTTTAATGCTAGAGAATAAAAGTAAACGATCCACCCGCATGCCTCTGCTCAATGGTGCCTGGATCAGTGAGCTGCGTCTGTTGTACACGCCCCCGTCTCTTGACTCCACCCCCATACGGTGGCCGAGAGAGCTCAACGCACAGCAAATGAAAAAAACACATGCAAATAGAAAAAAAACACCAGCAAATTAAGAAAACATCTTCATCAGTTTGACACCACCCCGCTGCAAATCATCACAAAACCACGTAAATGAAGATAAAACGCGCTGCAAATCCTCCAAACACACAAAATGAAGAAACGCGTGGAAATCATCACAACAACACGCAAATGAGAAGCGCGCTGCAAAATCTCACAACACCCGCAAATGAAGAAGAAACGCGCTGCAAATCCTAAAAACAAAACGCAAATGAAAAGAAACGCGCTGCCAAATCATCAACAACAAACGAAAAAATGAAGAAACGCGCGCAAACTCCTCACAACACCGCCAAATGAAGAAAAGCGCTGCAATCCTTCACAACACACCAAAAATGAAGAAACGCGCTTGCAAATCCTCACAACACAGCAATGAAGAGAAAAAGCGCTGCCAAATCCTTCACAACACATGCAAATGAAGAAACGCTGCACATCCTCACAACACACGCAAATGAAGAAAAGCGCTGCAAATCCTCACAACACAATGCAAATGAAGAAACACGCTGCAAATCCACACAACACACGCAAATGAAGAAACGCGCTGCAAATCCTCACAAAACATGCAAATGAAGAAACGCGCTGCACATCCTCACAACACACGCAAATAAAGAAACGCGCTGCAAATCCTCACAGCACACGCAAATGAACAGAACAAAAGGAACCGCGCTGCAAATCCCTCCACAACACCGCAAATGAAGAACCCCCCCCCCCACCAGAAACGCGCTGCCAAAATCCTCCCAAACACCCAGCAAATGAGGAAACGCGCTGCAAATCCTCACAACACGTGCAAATGAAGAAACGCGCTGCAAATACTCACAACCAAATATAGAAACGCGCTGCAAATGCTCACAACACACGCAAATGAAGAAACGCGCTGCAACTCCACAAACACATGCAAAATGAAGAAACGCGCTGCAAATCCTCCCAACACATGCAAAAGAAGAAACGCGCAGCAAATCCTCACAACACAACCAAATAAAGAAACAAGCTGCAAACCTGAAAACCACCACACCACCCAACACACGCAAATCGACTAAGACCAGACGAATGAGCGCTGCAAATCCTCAACAACACACGCAACGAAGAAACGCGCTGCCAAATTCCTCACCACACCCGCAAATCGCAAAGACAAACCGCGATCAGAGCCCCAAAACAAACACAAACATCAACACCCAACACACGCAAAATGAAGGAAGCGCCGCTGCAATCCCACAAACACACGCAAATGAGAAAACGCGCTGCAAATCCTCCAACACACGCAAATGAGCGCGCTGCAAATCGTCACAGCACATGCAAATGAAGAAACGCTCTGCAAGTCCTCACAACACATGCAAGTGAAGAAACGCGCTGCAAATCCTCACACACATGCAAATGAAGAAACGCGCTGCAACTCCTCACAACACACGCAAATGAAGAAACGCGCTGCAAATCTTCACAACACATGCAAATGAAGAAACGGCGCTGCAAATCCTCACAACACACGCAAAAAAAGAAACGCTGCAAATCCTCACAACAAATGCAAATGAAGAAACGCTGCAAATCATCACAACACATGCAAATGAAGAAACGAGCTGCAAATTCCTAACAAACACACGCAAATGAAGAAACGCGCGCAATCCTCACAAAACACACGCAAATGAAGAAAAGCGCTTGCAAATCCTCACAAAACACACGCCAAAATGAAAGAAGCGGCGCTGCAGATCCTCAAACACACGAAAGAAGAACGGCGCAGATCCTCCCAACACCAAAACACACCAGACAAACCCCCCCCAGAACAGAAAAAATCAAAGTAGACACCCAGAAACGAGCTGCAAAATCCTCACCCAAAACCCACACAAACGTCGAAACGACAGACGCGCTGCAAATCCTCACAAACACACGCCAAATTGAAAAAAGCGCTGGACAACAAACACCAACCCCCATGACAAACACAAAACACCAACACACAGACAACCACCCAAACAACAATGAAAAGAAGCGCGCTGCAGATATCACAACACACGCCAAATGAAAGAGAAAGAAAGAACAGAAAACGCGCTGCAGAGATCCTCACAACCACACGCAAATGAAGAAACGCGCTGCAAATGCTCACAACACACGCAAATGAAGAAACGCGCTGTAAATCCTCACAACACATGCAAATGAAGGAACGCGCTGCAAATCCTCACAACACATGCAAATGAAGAAACGCGCTGCAAATCCTCACAACACACGCAAATGAAGAAAAGCGCTGCAAATCCTCACAACACACGCAAATGAAGAAACGCTGCAAATCCTCACAACACACGCAAATGAAGAAACGAGCTGCAAATCCACACAACACATGCAAAAGAAGAAACGCACTGCAAATTGAAGAAACGCGTGCAAAATCTCACAAAACACACCGAATGAGAAGGTGCTGCAAATCCTCACAACACATGCAAATGAGGAAACGCGCTGCAAATCCTCACAACACGTGCAAATGAAGAAACGCGCTGCAAATCTTCACAACACATGCAAATGAAGAAACGCACAGCACATGCAAATGAAGAAACGCTCTGCAAATCCTCACAGCACATGCAAATGAAGAAACGCTCTGCAAGTCCTCACAACACATGCAAGTGAAGAAACGCGCTGCAAATCCTCACAACACACGCAAATGAAGAAACGCGCTGCAAAACCTCACAACACAC
The DNA here is from genome assembly GCA_018155175.1 of Sinocyclocheilus anophthalmus. Lineage (NCBI taxonomy): Eukaryota > Metazoa > Chordata > Actinopteri > Cypriniformes > Cyprinidae > Sinocyclocheilus > Sinocyclocheilus anophthalmus. Next base: position 6,142 of record JADLZN010006914.1, on the reverse strand, counting down.
GCAAAAGAAGAAACACGCTGCAAATGAAAGAGAAAGAACGCGCGCAAATCATCACAAACACACGGCAAATGAAGAAAAGTCTGCACATCCTCACAACACCCGCAAAGAAGGAAACGCGCTGCAAATCCTCAACAACACCGCAAATGAAAGAAACGCTCGGCAAATCCTCACAACACAGCAAATGAAGATAACCAGCGGCGCAAAATCCTCACATACACACGCAACGAAAGAAGCGCTCTGCAAATCCCACAAACACGGCAAATGAAAGAACCGCGCTGCAAAATCTCACAAAACACACGCAAATGACGAAAACGCGCTGCCAAAAATTCCTCACAACACATGCAAATGAAGAAAGGCTCTGCAAATCCTCACAACACATGCAAAAAAAGAAACGCGCTGCAAATCCTCACAACACACGCAAATGAAGAAGCGCGCTGCAGATCCTCACAACACACGTGTAGGATCTGTCTCACAACAGACCCACCTACATGATGGAGACACACACATCAAACCAGCACATTCCAGGGAAGGCTTTTGAGGTTCGTTTCCCCAGCCATCTGCAGTCATAAAACTCATGCAGGATCAAGTAAGGTGAAGCATTTCCTGGACTGTTTGGCTATATCTCAAGATAAGATAAAAAGGACAGTACTTTAACGGTGCTTAAAATTGTTTTACGGGCTTGCAAAGAGCAGATAGAAATACACTCATGACCAGTGGACGCATAAATTGCTAAACTCCGGTCAACAAAAGAGACAATTTTATGGCTCCCTGTCCAGCAGGAGACTTTCCAGGAAATGTCCAGAGCTGACCTGATAGTGACCGGAAAACTCGACACTTTTCCCCCGCATTCCAAGGAAAGAGACAAGATTTCATTTGACAATCGTTGCTAATCATTGAAAATATAAAATTATCAGAGCATAGAATCACAAACAGTAGGTTGTATGTTGTATATATATGCTTGACATGTTTCATGTAATCAGTGCAACTTTAACCAGTGTTTAATTACCCCTTATTAGGAAATAAGGATATTAAAACTGTGTAATATGTGAAGTTTAATCTTGAACGAATAGAAATCAGAAATGCAGAATGCTGAAATGAAGTAAACTTTAACAGTATGTACAATATTTGCATTTAAGAGACTTTATAGATGTATCAACATATTATTATAGGTGTCCTCATATAAATGAGAGCCTCTTGTTAATGTATGCACACTCCGCCCCTTTAGAAGTCTTTTGGAAGCCAGCGTCAGGGGACGGACTTGTGCCACAGAGCAAAACCCGAATGCAGAACAGAATCAAAGGGTTTTTGGTTAGCTAGCTGGCTTGAAACTTCTCCGGCTCTCGCTGGTCGCTGTGTTAGAGCACCTGCACGCGTGCTCACATTTACCATCAAAAGCGACCAGCAAACTAAAACACAACACTTCAGTGATACTTCGTTGAAATCGTCAACAACTTGAAAGTCTAAGACTCTCAGCAGATCGCTTGCGCCTCTGCTTCATCACAGACCAACAAGGGGTTCCCAAAGGACGTCATCCTGACGTCACCGAACAGTCAGTGACGGGGTTTCCCTCAAAGACCTCCAGGAAGCCCGCAGCACCCCGGAGTCACCTCAGCTGTCAACCAGCGGAACGCAAGTAAACAACATTTTCTATGATCTGCTGAACGGTGAATTTAGATTCTCTGCTCTGTGAATCCTTAAGGTGAATTTACATCACTCGTGAAAACTAGGTAGAACTATGAAACTCAGAACTCCATTAACAGACTTTCCTTCCTCTGAACTGTATGTTTGTATGTTTTAGCTTAAGTTATGTAATCTAGATTAGCCAATAAATTTCATGTTTCATTTTTAAATAATCAATTGTCTGGTGTCATATAATTTTGTGTCAATTCTATTGCCAAAAGATCCTTGCTTGTTACCTTAGCTCGTAGCTTACGCATAATAATTACCTCTTTTTCAAGAGCTGACAAATCATCAAATTTTGTATTCCACCCGTGGCCAGGGAGAATACAAAAATTACATATTAAATTGGTAATATACACCGACATCAACTTCTCGCTGGCCGAGTAATGATAAAAGTATAAACTATTGAAAGTCAAAGTCAGTTTTGCTCAGGTGGACCTCGAATTCTCAGATCGAGTTCTTTTAAAACCTGAGTTAGAAATAAACCTGAATTAATTAATAATAATTAATTCCCTAAAATTAAGTAATCAAGTCATTACAAGGTGGAGAAAAAGCTGGCAAGATTGACTGAAAAATTAATGATACCAAGATAATATTATGAATTTTGTCTGTTTTTATCCGGAAAAATAGATAAAAGACAAAAGAAAATGAATCTGTTGTGTTATTTTGGTTATGTATGTTAGCACGGAAGAGCGTGTTGTTCGAATATAAAACTCGAGTTGTTCTTTAAAAAGAATTGAACTGCAGAAAAACGTTTTTAGTTGTCCAACGAGACAAAATAAGTCGCGTCAGAGCGCACGAGAAAGAAACGGGCGTTTTTCCCCGTCTACTTTCTATAAGAGGCCTTCAGAGTCTGATTTGTATAAGTGCGTTTTCCACTTCCAAATGCAGCTCTGCTATTGTCTCCCGGTCTGAGGAAATCAGTGTAGCTAGCTGACAACACCTCTTGACATTTAATTCACTAGAAACTAGTGGACTTGAAACGCGGCGCTCAGGAAGAGTGTCCGGACGATATTCACTCTGGGAGAACTATGAAACTTGATCAAGTGAAAGGTGGTTAAATCCACGTGTGTTTTGTCTGTAATAAGACATGTGCTGATATCCGCCGAAGATATCGTTGACAATTATTGTATTAATCGCAATAAATCGATACGTTAATTCACCTCACTCTGACGAGTTGAGTGCTAGATAGGAATATAAATGGTGTTTTTTTTTGTGGTGATGTAAAGTGCAAGACGCGCCGACGTCTCACTGACAACCACAGCTAGGAAGTTCATGCTGTGGACGTTGCCATAGTAACAAGTCGTAAACCGGATGTCGAAGGAAACCGTCTCCGGAGGGAACTCCCAGCGCCATTTTGAGCTGTTTGTAAACAGATAGCCGAGCCAAGCTAATAGCATTGAAGGCTAGTGGTTAGCACGTAGCATTTGTGTGGTCTCACATGCAGAAAAGTGTTGCAGTGTTGAAGGGACTCGAGCAGGTACACCTGACGTCTTTCGCTATTTCGCCTTTCTCATCTCTCTCTCTCCTCTTCTCCTCCCATTGAAAGAACAGACAGATGCAAACTTTATAAACCTTATTGCAACGTGATTTTAACCAAAAACGTCAGATTAGCGATCTCACAAGTACTTATAATCACGTTGGTTTAAAAGGTTGGCTTCTCCCCTTCAGCGTGTTACTATCCTCAGTAAACTGCTACCGTGGTGGTGTTATTAACAATTAATCCTGGCCAGCCTAGGCCGTTTTACTTTAATGCTACGTTGTTTAATTCAGCTATAACGCCCTTATAATCTTATGGACATCGGTAAATATCAATTTGCTATACGTAAGGATTTGAAATTGGGAAGTCATTTAATAATTAAGTTAAAATTTGAATTACTTCCATTCCGAAATTAATACAATGTGGAATTTACATTTCAGTTCATAATTAAGTCGGATGTGTGGAAACTAATTTCATGTCAAATAATGCAGATTCCTGCTTCCACATGGCAACGTGTTACTGATTGAAATTTGATTATAGGCGCTATAGGGTTTAAAGACAAGACCTTAGAAGTTTTAAGCGTTAAGGATAACAGTTACTAATAAGGATTTCACGAATAAGTACGTATTGGAATTTTAATGCAGTTAATAATTACGGGTCCTGTGCCATATTGCCACGATATTTTGCTGATCAGTAGCATAATGCGTTTGATAATTTAATAACAAACATCATAAATGTTTAATCCTACCATCAAATAGGGGGCGGGGAATGAAGATTTATTTTTGTATGTTCCGGGCTATTCATAGGGTGTGTTGAGTCATCCTGCTTCAAGGGATTATAAAGTTTGATTTTACTGTAGTAGTGTGAGATTGTTGTATTTACTTTTTATCATCAAGTTGAGTTTAAATGTAGTTTACATTGTTCACTTTCTAACACTGAAAACACGGACTTTAATACACTGTTAGTGCTAACCTTAAATTCTAATTTAATTAGCAAATGGGCCTTCTTTCCCTCTCCCTTTCAGTTAATTCATTTAATACATTGGGAGAGCAAAACTTTCTCTCTCTTCTTCTGCTTCTCTCTCTCAGCCGTTTCCTTTTGAGTTGACGACTGTGGTTGCTTGCTGGGAGGGTGCCTATGGAAATCACAGAGCAAAGAATTTTGAGAAATTTAACAGGTATTTTGTGAAACTTGAGAACACCGTTTCAAAATTGTCTTCCATTTACCTTCACTCTCTTGCAAAACCCTACTAGCTAAGCAGCTGACCCGCCACCATTTGAACAATCATCAGAAATGGAAAAAAGTGGTGTATGGTGTCAATCGTAACAGCTAAAACCCAATACTGTCATTTTTATTGTGTTTCCTTCACACGGAGGAATTTTAATAACAATCACAGTCCTGTGGTTTGTGGTAGTAAGAAATCCCCATTCCCAAACGCCGGTTTAGAAGCATCCTTCTAAATCAAACTTAACCAAAAGGAAAAGAGGAAAATTCAATTATCCTCATTCTGCTACCAGAAAAGGGTATTTTGTTGTTTTATCTTTCACTTTCATCTTACCATTAACTTTCTTTCCTTACAAAAAAAAAAACTTTCTCTTACAGGAAAATTGGAAGCAACCAATTATCCTGTTCCTTGCTCTTTGTTATTTTTCTTTTCTCCCTCTGTTCTCTAGCTGTGCTACCTGTGTGTGCTTACTAATTTTCCCACAGAGACCACAAATTAGAAGCACTCCCACCAGAGGATCACAGTCGCCGAGAACTACACTCACCTGTCCATTACACACTCACTGTCAAACCACACGTGACATTGCACACTTACACCCCTGTTTTGCCTTGTTTGTTTTGTTTTGTTTTGTTTTCTATTCATAAAGGTCTGTGTCAGTCTAGGTTCTAAAATCCCCCTCAACACGCCAAAACATGTCTCGCACAACAGACCCTGTTGGCCACTGGGAAGACCTCGAAACCTGGCTAAGTGTTACAACATACAGCCTCCTACCTAAGGCTGCTGAAACACTGAGGCATCAGACACAAGACCAGCTGGATGACGACATAGCAAACCTCATGAAACAAGACCCAAGTCAGAGCTACAGTCACAAAGAACTAGCCAAGATCACTGGCTCCTTAAGTCACACACTCATCGCCACCCTCAAGCTGAGCGACAGGCACGCCGCCCATCTCCAGCAGGAGCTAACACGCGCACAACGACGCGTCGAGCAACTAGAACTGGAGGCTTAGGAACGACAGGAAGGGCATGAGGAAGTGGAACAAGGCGCCGAGGAGGAGATCACTAGGCTAAAAGAAACCCTAGCAACCGCTATCCAAGAAATGGAACGAGGCAAGGCTGACCACGCTGATCTCTCCAGCAAGCTGCAATATGCCGAACAGCTCCTGGAAAAGGCAAAGGCCGACTTCAGAGACAAGAACGGCCGAATCAAAGCCCTTGAAACTCACCTGGATGAGTCAAGAAACGAGATCAGTCGCCTAACACTACAGCTGGACTACATCAAAGAGAAGTCTGACAGCATCAGAGAGGAACTCAGACATGCCTACGAGCTGTGCCCTGAGCCTGCAAGGACCCGACGGGCACCAGTCTCATCCCTGCCAAGCAGGACCTGTTCCTGGACTGACACGTGAGCAAAAGGGGGAGGGGGCAGTGCTGAAACATTCACCAGCTCCCTCTGGAGAACCTTACCTCACGACAATGCTAAGAGAACTTGCTCCAGCCAGCCACATCACATGGCTTGGACCTCAAAGACCTCAACAAGCTCACCAGGAACATTGGCAAATTCACCCCAAGTGTACCAGGTAGCCAGGATGTCCAAGCTTATCTGCAAGACATCGATTTCCACCTGGAAATGAGGCTCAATGTCACGGACAAAGATAGACTCTATTTGCTCCGAACAACAGCCAGCCCTGACGTACACAGTTTCCTGGACAGGCAACCTGCTCACACAAAGGCTGACTACCACCTCCTCCGAGAGG